>OU426982.1:136176688-136438499 GCA_911387785.2 Aelia acuminata
GGTCACCGGTGGCCCGCGCCGCCCGATGAGACAGTTTAGTGCGGGCCACCGGTGGCCCGCGCCGGCGTGAACGTGTTAAATAGCAAATACAAACAAAAATAAATAAATGAATGTGGAAAAATATGTGATTTTGAGAAATGGCATTTAACGAAACAGGTCTATTCCTTAATCAAAGTAAGTTGGTAAGTGAAAGTTGTGTGTTGCGCGCATCGCACCAGATTTTTTTTTTAAAGTTTTAACTAAGGATGAGGATTTAGTTGGGAAAAGTAGTTTGAGTTGCTTTTAAATCCTTACGCCTGCTCATCGGTATGTAAGATTGTTTTGTATTTATTTATTCATTACAAATTATATAATGGCGTCATTCTACTCATAATTCAGTGAAGTATTGGTCATACAAGACAATGTTATCCCACTTCAAATATATTGTCCGTCCAATACCTCAGCGATTGATTACCTGCGATGGAGATTCGAAATATGATCGCATAAAGGTATACACCCTCACAAACATACTTGCGCACACACTTGTTTGCTAAACCTGGAAATTGGGGAAAGGTGTGTAGGGGGTGGGAAGGAAGCGATCTACCTGAAGCGGGTTCATTTTCTCGTTGAGATGTTTCATGAGATTGCCTTTTGGAAATGCGCCCCCCCCCCCTCGTTATCGCCCCGCGGGGACATGACAGCTTCCTGGCATCAATCCTATTCTTGCGGTCGGTCCCTGCTCGGGTTAGGAATGCTGAACATGGAACCATCTTTTCCAACACAGATAGCGAATGTGTCTACAAGATATTCATCGTTTGAAGGATAGGTACCGGTAAACACGGGTTACTTGTACCTTGGGGGTAACTTAAGCCCAAAAAACAAAAAATGACGTTTGGTTCTCTGTGTAATTTGACAGAATTTTAACGACATAGTTAAATACTATGCTGGTAGTAGTATTGAACTATTTCATGGGTTTACCGGTACATCGGAAAAAAAATCTTTGTCACTATATTTAACCATTTAAATATAGTAAACCCCTTAGACTGATATATCAGTTCGAGCGCTGCTGTACTTGTGGCCAGTAGACTGATATATCATTACCGCCGTACTGATGAAACCCCCGAGTAGTCAGCACCTTAAGAGATGTCTTTGTGTCTTCTTTTAAAACAAAAATTGAATACTCTTCCCCTTCGGATTTATCGTACCATTATTTAGGAATGTAACATTCATAAATCGTTGGTAACAACTACTAAAAAATATATAGCATATAATTTTAAAATGTTATAAAATAAACAGATATATATAAAACATTTAATATAATAGTTCTAAAAATTATTTATTATTTGTAGTAAGTCTACTTAGGTACGTTCTTACACGTTTTCAATTTCATGAATATTAGAGGAGCATGGTGAGCAGACAAAATAGTCATCATTTTCTTATTCATATTTAGGACGAGTGCAGGACATATGAAAATTATTTTTACATAATTGGCTTTCGTGTTTTCCCAACTCTGTTTCCAGCCCGTCCGGTATTTCCCATTGACGAGGTTTATGGTTTCCTCAAAACTTTCCAAGGGTTGTAAATTAATTGACATGGGGTTCTTTTCGGGTTTTTCCAAATTAATTTTACCTGCACCTTATTCCTTAGTCAAATATGGCGAATTCATTAGTCTTTTTTCAAGCATAAAGTATTCAGGCCAACGGGCACGGCGGCCGGTCTAAAGTCTCAGACCAAAGCGCCCGCAATACACTCGCACTGCTCAGACGTTAAAGTGTTAAAATTAGAGACAAAACGCTTTTTAAACTTCACTACAAAATAATACATTTATATCAAGGCAAATACTACCTTATGAAACAACAGTGAAGAAAAAGTTATGAATTAAAATACATTTTTATGTTACAAAGTTTATGACATAAATCAGGGGTATATAGATACATTAAATACCTTATTTCAAGTTCATACGGCTTATCGGTCTTAAGCTAGTCTGTTCACACACATTGGCTATTTGGACTCATTAACCACAAAATGTGTATTTCCATTGAAAACCAGAAGATAGAAATTCTCATGATCGCAATAATTTCCAACAAACAAAAACAGGCAATGAAAAACGCATTGTATTCTTATCCACAACTCCAATTGATACATAAATTAAACGAAAAAATTGGTTTTAACAATGAGATGTTTTCATAAGGTGAGGTTTATTTTAATAATAGTTCGTAACGTGAAACGAAATCTTATTATTTTGCCTTTTACTTTGATAAGAGTACTAGAACTTGTGTTAGGAGAAAAAAAGAAAACTATTCCGTCAACTCATAAAAAAATAGAGTGTGGCTTTGAGAAAAGGCATTTAACAAAACACGTCAATTTCTAATCAAAGTAAGTTAGTAAGTGAAAGTTGTGTGTTGCGCGCATCTCACCTGATTTTAGTGTTAACGTTGTTAATATTTTGAGAAGTTACTTCTGTATCACAAGTAGTTACTTTTTGTAACGTTATTAATAATTTGAGTTTTTATTGTTTATCTGACATTCTGAATTATAATTTTCTTCTAAAAAAAATTATTTAGACCACAACAGTGTTAAATTATGAGCATTACATCTCTAAAGTAAGATTAGAAAATCAATTGGAAGAAGTGAAATAAAGTAGTAAATAATAAATGATGCTCTTTTATGTTGAAGATGTCTCTTGAGTGTTGTATCAGTCCTAAGTGATAACGGGATTATGTAACAGGAACAAGAACAGAATAATGATTAACAGCGAAACATATAATTACTTCTGTGTCACAAGTAGTTACTTTTTGTAACGTTGTTAATAATTTGAGTTTTTAAGGTTTACCTGACCCTTTATATTATAATTTTCTTTAGTAAAAATTATTTGAACCCACATCAGTGTTACAATATGAGCATTACATCTCTAAAGTAAGATGAATAAATTAATAAAATTAGTGAAATAAAGTAAACGATGCTCTTTTAAGTTGACGATGTCTCTTGAGTATTATATCAGTCCTAACTGTAACGGGAGAATGGAACAGTAGTAACAAGAACAGAATGATGATTAACAGCGAAACAGAATTGAGAAAATTACTTCTTATTTTTTCCTCTCTCCACTCTCCCCGTTCCTCGCTTGTTGCCGCTTAATCTGAAATGAAAATCTTAGGGAGGGGGCCCTACCCGAAGAAGATGGGAGGGGGGTACTTGCTATTCGTTAGTCCAGATTGAAACAAGAGCTGAGGAGCCCACTCTTTACAATTTTCCTTTCTTAATTAGTTTTCTTCTCGGCTCGGAAAAGCAGCACCACATCTACATAATCCTTACAGGTCTACAGGGAGTCTTCTATCCCCACAAAGTACCCCCAAACCTCTTAAACGCCATTAACCAATCATATTTACAAATTTAATTCATCAAGAAAGGTTTTTTTTTGTTAGTTTCATTAAAAAAAAAAAATTGTTATCAATATACTTTTAAGCAAAATTTGGACTTAGCCTGAACACCCCTAACTACGTATTATACCTAGAAACTGGCATAGAAGCTCTATATTTTTTCAGATTTAGATTTGAATAGACGTTTGAATTACATCTTGAAAATTTTTTAATATCCTCAACAAAGATTGTCTCTGGTATCATAGAACGTTATAATTTCAGAAAATATATTTTGGTCAAAAACATGGAACGATAAATGCTCCGTATCATAGAAAATGAACGGTACACCGATAAATTTCCTTAAAAGTTAGAAAGATGTAAAATTTTAATTTTCAATTTAGAAGATTTGGAAAAAATAAGAGAGTAAAGTATTTTTAAACTTATGTTCAGTGTCAGTGGCAGGGTTACTGTTAGAAGGAACATAGAAAGAAAAAAAAATTCCATATGTAATGTCGATTTTTAATGGCTTGCTATAAGACATAGGATTTTAATATTATCCTTCTAACAGTACCCTGCCAGAAGGGAGTTTATTTTGTATGCTGTACATACCATACATTTCTGTATACAATGTACATGTTAGTTGTGTCGCGGTGGTACGCCAGGGGCCCGCCTCCAGCGATACTGGAGCATAGACCTTTGCAGCATCAACAACAACACATGTTACATGGGACGTACTTATATTATAGTTTTATACAAATAATAAGATTTTTAAAAAAATAATAAACAAACTTCAATAAAACAAAACAAAGCCTAATGAAACATGACAATAATAAAATAGTTTCACGTCTACAAATATTTTTTCAAATAATAAGTGATTTTCAACAGGCCATCTTCCCAGTTTCTGTATAGTTTTTGTTATTAGCGAATTTCTGTAGTCAGTAAGTAGTCTACATTCATGTATTAGGTGGTGAATGGTTTGTTCATGTGTGAAGTCACAGGGACACAATGGCGAGACCCTGATTTTAAACCTATGAATGTAACTGTTCACAGCTGCGTGTCCTGTGACTCCTTGTGTTGTATAGAAATCTGTCCAAGTTTTATTGAGGTAAGTCTGTAAGTTTGGGATGAATGAGTACAAATGTCGTGCTTTGTGTGTAGAGTTCCACCGGGCTTGCCATCGTTTTACTGCTTGTTGGTATATCATGTGTATTAAGTGTTGTTTCGATATCTGTGTGTTTATCCTAATTGTGATTTTATCCTAAGTTTGTCCCTCACGAATTAAGCCCCCATAATTAGCAACAGTGGGTGTACACTTGCTTTTCTCTCCTCTCCCACGTTTAAATAAAGAACCTTTTCTAAACAGGATAGTAACTGAAGATGAATAGTAGGTTTTCTATCGGAATGTTAGACGGTCACGGCAGTGAATAGGACCTGGAGAAACACCTAGGACAGCAGCGAGAGAAGGAATTCCTCCAAAAAAAGTGATGATGTATGGTGAGTTTTATTCAATCATGACAATGCGAGGCCCCATGTTGCAAAACAAACATTGCAAAAATTAAAGGACTTTGGATGAGAAATTATTCTTTACCCACCGTATTCCCCTGAATAGGCGACTTCGGAATATCACCTTTTCCGCAGTGTCCAAAACTCATTAAGCGGCAAGAATATCAATTCAGTCGATGATGTGAAAAGCGAGGTGTTTGATTAAAAAAAAGTTACATTTTTTTAAATAAAAAAAAAACCAAAGGATTTTTTCAGAACAGTCATTCAAAATTTGGTTTGAAGATGGCAAATTTTTATACAAGATGGTAAATACATTTTAGATTGAACGTGTTTCATTGATTTTAACCTATACCGCATAGCACGCCATTAAAAACCGAACATTACTCGTGGTGACCTGATGACCTGATATTTAAATTAAATTTAAGGCTTAACACGTTGAGCGCCAAGCGGTACGATCGTACCGCTGTTGGACTATTGGCTGGGGCCGAGGCGGTCCCCAGGTACCGCCTGCTCCCGCCAGCTAAAAGATTGTTCTGGGCCAGGGGACCGCCTGCCGAGCGTGATTTCAAGGCATATGGGACCGCTCCGGCCCCGAACAATTCGCCAATGCAATTGGCCCAAATGTTTTTTTTTTTTTTTTTTTTTTTTTTAATTTGGGGGGTATAAATAAATAAATAAATAAAATAAATTAATTTTATTTATTTTTTTACAAAACAAAATATCTAATTTTTATTAAAATAACATATTTTAAGGGGACAAGGGTTGACGTCGCGGTCATAACCGGGCAGCCCCCGTACTACTATAGGTAGCGGGCTTTACCCTGGGGCCGGGCGGTACATACGTACCGCTCACAAAATTATTGTTTAATTGCCAAAATTAAACTTTTTATTTATTTCTTTTGCAATTTTTGTATCATTCTAATCATATTAAAGTTATAAATTAGGAAAAATTGCTTTGGCCCCAGGCAAAAGTACATCATCTTTTCCCTGGCGCTCAACGTGTTAAAGACAAGATATTTAGGTCAAAAATAAAAAAATCAACGATAAGGGAAAATCAGATGATACTCTGAAGCAGCCCGATATATCGATACCACGAAATCGAAAGGGGTCCCTAAATTGCTTATTGGATAGAGGATAGAAGGATCACCAGGCGGCCAATCATGTTTGATAGAGGCTCATCCAATCACCTTCCACATAACAAATGTGTGGGCGTAGAGGAGCTGGTGAAAATAGTACCAACTCTTAAAGGAGATCGCTGATTGGTGGGCTCAATCGGGACCACGATAATTGGGTCCCTAGACCCAGTTCAGAGTCCGCCCCCAACTTTCTACTATCGGGTCTAGGAGGATGTCTAATCAACGGACCCACGTGTTCCGAGGCACATCAAAGCCACTTGAGGCGGGGTCTATTCCATTAGCATACCCTCCAATTCCTCAGCAATTACTTAACAAGGGTTCTCACTAATGGAATACAATACGATGTTACTAGTTGTTAAAGTGAATCAAAGTAGTAATTTCTGCATTTAAAATGCAATACTAACTTATTGTATTTTTATTTATTTCTTTGTTTGTTTGTTTTAACGTCACTTTATGCCTCTAAGGCTAATTGGACGATGCTACAGTAGGAGTATAATTTTGCCTATCCAGATATAATTAGGATAGGGATCTTTAACAAGTAACTGACATCGTGCAGGCTCGGGACCTCCATTTTACGTCCTATCCGAAGGACGGCATAGACAGATTTTTTACTACCATTAAAAAATCCTAGGGCCACCTCGGGACGCGAACTCGCGACCTTTAGTATTGTAGGTTTCTATGCTTTAGCACTAGAACACTACAGGTGTTCTGTACACTGAATAACACCACAGGTGACCCCCTTTATTTTTTTTTTATTATGTATTATATTATATAATTTATTTATTATATTACCCCATTTATTTGTAAATCGGAATCATACATATTATTTCCCAACGGGGTGAGAAATGAAAGAATTGATCGACAAAACGATCTAGCTCTTTATTCTACAGAATATTTTTAAATATTTTTAACTGTCTTAACACATGATATTTTTTACACATGAAATAAATCTGTATATATATAAGAGGCTTTGTCCTGACTGACAGAATCAACGCAGAGCAAAAACTACTAATGATAAAAACTTGAAGTTCGGAATTTAGATTTTAAACGCGATGTAGGTAACCACTAAGAAAGGAATTTCAAAACTCTAAACCCTAAGGGGCTTAAATGGCGAAATTGTCGTTTAACTCTAACGGAAATCTATTGTTGAGATTTTAAACCAGATGTTTTTTATTTGAATATCTAGTTAACGTTGCAATAGTATTAAAATAGACATTCACATAAAATATGGCTACAGATTATTTAAATATTAGTGGTAATCAAATTATGCACACTGTGATGATTGGGGATGGTGCGTGTTTATTTCGATCTCTTCTCCATATATATAAGAGGCTTTGTCCTGACTGACAGAAGCAAGCAAAAACTACTAATGATAGAAACTTGAAGTTCGGAATTTAGATTTTAAACGCGATGTAGGTAACCACTAAGAAAGGAATTTCAAAAATGTAACCCCTAAGGGGCTTAAATGGCGAAATTGTCATTTAACTCTAACGGAAATCTATTGTTGAGATTTTAAACCATATGTTTTTTATTTGAATATCTAGTTAACGTTGCAATAGTATTAAAATAGACATTCACATAAAATATGGCTACAGATTATTTAAATATTAGTGGTAATCAAATTATGCACACTGTGATGATTGGGGATGGTGCGTGTTTATTTCGATCTCTTCTCCATATATATAAGAGGCTTTGTCCTGACTGACAGAAGCAAGCAAAAACTACTAATGATAGAAACTTGAAGTTCGGAATTTAGATTTTAAACGCGATGTAGGTAACCACTAAGAAAGGAATTTCAAAAATGTAACCCCTAAGGGGCTTAAATGGCGATATTGTCGTTTAACTATAAAGGACACCTATTTTTGCACTTGGAGAAAAAATATCTAAATTGGACTCATTTTAAAGACATTGATCTACGGGGCGTCGAAAACGATGTTTTAAAGCCGAAAAATGAAGCGTTCACGACGAGTGAGTTGTTTCGGCGGTTTTAGTGAATTCTCTCCATTGCGCGCCTCCCTCTCTTCTACCGAGCCGGCAGCTTCCCCCTCCAACCTTCCACCTTCCGGAAGCTCCGATTCTACTAAATCTTCTTAACATCAGTTAACATATTATATTAAATCAATACCAAGATAATGATCACAGAATTGATTTTAAAGGCTCGCGAGCAAAGCCGCGATGGGGAATGCTAGTACAATATATACAAGTAGTCGATTTCTCCAATGTTCGATTAAGTACATTGTTCTCAACACCTAGTATTAAATTTATTAACTATACAGTACCAGTCAAAAGTCTACTATTAGTCTACTAAGGCTAATCGGACGATGCTACAGTGGGAGTCCTAAATTTCGCCTATCCAGGTATAATTAGGATAGGGATCTTTAACGAGTACCTGACAGCGTACAGCCTCGGGACCTCCATTTTACGTCCTATCCGAGGGACTTATTACTTTAGGATATATTGCTCCCATAAAAAAATGCTAGGGCCACCCCGGGAAGCGAACCCGCGACCTTAAGTATTGTAGGTTACTATGCTAAACACTACACCACAGGTTACCCCTATCTAAACTTAGTTATATAATGTTTGAAATGTTACCTCTTGAGTTAATGATGGTGGAAGATATCAACCATACTATACCCCTTGAGTTAGAATTATTTTATTAAACTTGAAGATTGTGAATTCAATAAAAGTGAGTTTAAATTGTTGGTTGATACTTCCAATGAACAAGTCCAATGTAAATTTTCCTGTTCTGTATAACTCATTGTTCTGTTTATTTGGTAGAGTAGTGTATTCCTATTGATATGCTTTTGTAGTTTATTTTATTTTATTTACTGTTTCATTATTTCTTTGGCAACTTTACTTTTGTGACACTTTCTTTGTGGTTTTTACTTTCACTTACGTATATAAGAAATATATAGTAAGGAAAGTATTGCGATCGTGAAAAATTTCGAATTCCGGTTTTCAACGGAAATACACGTTTTGGGGTCCCCTGAGTCCAAATAACCAAGTCCCGCGGAATGGTCTGTGTGAACAGACTAGCTCAAAAACTATAGGCCGTACAAAACTGAAATTGGGTATTTGGTGTATGTCTATGCCTGCGATGTGACAACAAAAATTTTATCATAATTGCTCAAAGGGAGGGGGTACTTTACTTAATAACTTTTAAAGATTTTTTCGATTTTCTCAAAAACGGCTCTAACGATTTTGATTAAACTGAGTATTTGATCTATTTATATGCCCAAAATATGACTGTAAAAATTTCATCACAATTGATCTACCGGAGGGGGGACTTTACTTAATAAATTTTGTATCATTTTCAAGTGTTTTTTTTTTTTTTTTTTTATTTACTCAAAAACGGTTTTAACGATTTTGATCAAACTGGGTATTTTAAGTATGCATATGCCAAAGATGCGATAGCCAACATTACATCAAAATTTATCAATCGGAGGGGGGACTTTATTTCATAATTTTTTTTCCAATTTTTATCTTTTTTTCGATGATCTCAAAAACGGCTTTAACGATTTATATCAAATTCGTCATGTTAAATGAAAATTAGGTGTTCTTTAATATCAGGTAAGCTTTAGCATTATTAAAATGTTCTGAGGGGGCTTTTTTGTTTGTTTGTTTCCCATAAAGTACATTTGTTTTTGTTTATATGGAGAAATCAACTGTCTCTCGTTACGCCTAAAAATAAGAAATGGCTAAATATGAGATATGATAAAAATAAAGAAAACATAAAGAGGAGAAAAAAATAAAAATATTAATTTCTAATCTAAGTAAGTTGGTAAGTGAAAGTTGTATGTTGCGCGCACGAACCAG
The DNA here is from genome assembly GCA_911387785.2 of Aelia acuminata. Lineage (NCBI taxonomy): Eukaryota > Metazoa > Arthropoda > Insecta > Hemiptera > Pentatomidae > Aelia > Aelia acuminata. The sequence continues at coordinate 136,186,478 of OU426982.1, forward strand.
ATTTTTTGTATGAAATAATTATTTTTTTTCCAATAATTCATACATTAAAAACCAATGTATTTTGCGTAAATTGAACCTTAACTTTTAATATTCAGTAACATTCAGTTTCTTACTGATAAAAGGCATAAAAAGTGTAAGCGTACGTAAGATCTGTTATAAAGTATTATAAATACTGCGTTTATATGATGATTAGGCATCCCTGAAACGATAATAAGGCCACTTCGTCTTATCGACAAAGCACTACCTAATCAACCCTTCGATTAGCGCTACCTTTTCTGGGTTAATTAAGAGGGATTTAAGTACGTTAGAGTGTGAATACCTCGCACGGGTCAACTTTAAAAATATTTTTTTGGATAAATTTTTTCCTGGAAACGAGAAAATTCTTATTAATTAATACTATCTGAAATCAGTAGTTCTATTTGAATATCCGAGATAAATGTATAAACACCACTCTTCATTTACATAGAGCTTCTATTGACCGAAATTAATTATGAACGTGTATTTTGCAGTTCGCCACGATGCTAAGAGATGTAAACTACATTCAGACCATGAAGCATTCAGGCCACCCTCTTGTTTGTATATTTTACCATCCGTTTCTCGCTGTTTCAATCTTGTCAAGTTTGGCAAATACTTGAATGATTCATAAATATGATAATGAAGAGGTAAACATTTGATTTATGATTTATATGACCAATTCATTGATTTAAAAACATGTGTTACATATAGAGAATATCAAAAACATAAAAATAAAAATAATTATCCAGGGAGATCAGTTTAACACGAGTTTTACCAAGCGGGGCTCTATAGCTTTCTTTCATTGTTTTATTTAACTCTGAACAATTTTTTAAAAATTTATTTCAAGAGATTACAATTTTTACATATTTAAAAAAATGTGACTTTCCCCCCCTCCCCTGACTACCGCGACCAATTTTGCCAATGCGAGATCTAGTTAGTTCTCGCTAACTTAAAATTTCAAACCGTAATTAGTACGGCTCTTTTTCGTGACTAATTGCCTCTCGCATAGGTAATTAGTCCAAAAATCTTTATTAGGTAAGACTATAGATTAGGGAGGGGGGAAGGGTTTTCTCCGACCCCACCAGGAACCGCCACTATCGCCAACTCGATGCCCTCGCGCTCAAGTTAGCTCTCGCATACGTAAGTTTTCATTAACTAATAAATTGGTCAAATAGAGGGGGCACTTTATTTTATAAATGTTTTCTCATTTTTACGTTGTTTTTTTTTTCGATTTTCTCAGTTTAATGAAAATCAATTATAGCAAGTATAGGGTATTATTAGTAAAACGCATTATAGCTACTGAGCTACAGCAACGCGTGGCCGGGTCTGCCAGTATTTTAGTACAGGTGATGAAACACGTGTATGTATGTGTATCAAACCAAATCATTTGGATTTGGATTATTTATTGGCATCAGCTATAAGTTATTTCCGGGAAATATTCTTGTAATAATTTGGAATAATATAACAGTGGATCATGAAGTGGGTCAGATATAGCCACTTGATATAAGCTGGATAAGCCGTTGGGTATGGGAGCTTAGCCCCGGACTTAATCCCAGGGCTAACGGGAATTCCGAATCAATCGTGTTATTTTAGGATTGAAGAGTTAGTGAGCTAGAGGTGTATTCTGGTAGCGTAGGCAACCTGTCTCCTCGCATCGGTTGGCTTTAGTTATCCTGTAATAGGCAGAGTTCCTCATCGGGAAAATTGTCCCGGATGGTCGTTGGCTGATTGGTCTTGATCTGCTTCTGATTGGATGCTCTGTCATCGTAAGGAATAGACGTCTCATTTTGCTACTGATAATCTTACATAGGTATTTATATGGAAACATGAAATTTTAAGATAGGCAGAACCAATTATTTTTTTACTTTCAGTTACCTATATATGAAATATATAGTAAGTGGAAGTATTGCGATCGTGAAAATTTTCGGCTTCCGGTTTTCAACGGAAATACACGTTGAGGAAACCCCCTGAGTCGAAATAACCAAGTCCCGCGAAATGGTCTGTGTGTGTGTGTGTGTGTGTGTGTGTGTGTGTGTGTGTGTGTGTGTGTGTATGTGAACAGTCTAGCTCAAAAACTATAAACCGTGGGAACCTGAAATTGGGTATTTAGTGTAGGTATATGCCCGCAATGTGACGGCAAAAATTTCATTAAAATTGCTCAAAGGGAGGGGGTACTTTATTTAATAACTTTTTACGTTTTTTTCGATTTTCTCAAAAACGGCTCTAACGATTTTGATTAAACTGAGTATTTGATCGATTTATATGCCCGAGATGTGACTGTAAAAATTTCATCAAAATTGATCAACCAGAGGGGGGACCCTACTTAATAAATTTTGTATCATTTTCACGTGTTTTTTTTATTTACTCAAAAAAGGCTTTAACGACTTTGATAAAACTGGGTATTTGATGTATTTATATGCCAAAGATGTGATAGCCAACATTTCATCAAAATTGGTCAAACGGAGCGGGCACTTTATTTCATAATTTTTTTTCCAATTTTTACCTTTTTTTCGCTGATCTCAAAAACGGCTTTAACGATATTTATCAAATTCGTCATTTTTAATGAAAATTAGGTTTTCTTTAATATCAGGTAAGCTTTATCATTATTAAAATGTTCTGAGGGGGCTTTTTTAGGGGGTTGGGGCCTTTTTTGTTTGTTTATATGGAGAAATTAACTGTCTCTCGTTACGCCTAATAATAAGAAATGGCTAAATATGAGATATGATAAAAATAAAGAAAACATAAAGAGGAGAAAAAAGAAAAATATTCAGTCAACTCATAAAAAACTCGTTGAGCCCACTCATGTGGAGTACGCCTTTAATGACAGACCATTGTTCATAATTAAAGCCGTTCTGTTCATTTGAGAAGTGGCAACTAACAAAACGCATTAATTTCTAATCTAAGTAAGTTGGTAAGTGAAAGTTGTGTGTTGCGTGCACGCACCAGATTTTTATTTTTAAATAAACATGTGTTATTAAATAATGGTATCATAAATCACTTAAAATTTTTAAAAAAATAACTGGTGTGGGTAAAGTAAAAAAGACCCAACAACTTTCAGTGTAATGGTGTTATGTCATATGTGTCATAGTGTTAGATTGGGGTTGATCCGCCGCTAGGTGGAAAGGGTTTATCCCCTAGAATATAAAGAAACAAATAATATAATAATTTTATATTTATGCTGAGTAAAAGCTTACTAAGGAAATTGAGACCCTATGCGGCAGTCGATATACAAAGTATATATATACACACATACCGCTGATATCTATGGGAGCCGGATCATGAAGGCAGCGGCTATTTGCATATCAAGGAGGCGCTGCCTACACATAGAGGGGACAATAATTGCAGAAGCCATTCAGCGCCTCCCACGGCCCAATTCAAAACTCCCGCCATTGTCCCACCGTCTCATTCCATTCCAGCTGACTAAGGTCTGCTCCAGATAAAATTACGCTTCATCCTCTTCACTAGCCTCTTTGTATTCTGATTCCTCCCATTCCTGTATACCATGTGGAAGGAGATGAGAAAAGTAATGAAAACTACAAGAGTTTTTCCTTAGATACAATCTTATGTTAAATCAAGATATCGAAAGCCCAAAATAGAGTCTGATTATCGACACCAAAAAAAAAAAAAAATATTGATACTATCCGTACATAGTCAATTAACGAACACCCCCCCTCTTGACTACCACCACCCGACTTTGTCCTGCGAGCTCTTGTTAGCCCTCGCACACGTTAATTTTCAAACCATAATTAATACGGTTTTTCCCCTAGCTAGTAACCTCTCACACAGGTAATTAGTCCAAAAATCATTATTAGGTAAGTGTACAGATTAGGGTGGGGGGTAGGGGTTCTCCGACCCCATCCGGTACTACCACTATCCCCAACTCGTTCCCAGCGCGCCCTAGTTAGCTCTAGTAAAAAACACGTAAAAATCATATAAACATTTTTAAATATGAATAGCAATCATATTTCTATTTACCCGAATATCAATATATTATTTTATCACTCTATTTTGTCACTCAAACACCCTCCCTAACTTTAAATCTCGCTTGTTCAACGCCTCCAATCCATAAAGTTTCCCGAACAATCATATACCATATAGTTTACACAAATTCTCAATTTTAATTTTAAATCCATAAAGGCTTTTATTATTTATTTATTTTTGAAATAAATATAATTTGAAACTTATATCTAGTTCCATTTATTTTATTTGTAAATAACTGTATATATGTATACATAATAAGTTGCACGCTAATTACTGGTAGTAAACCATGTTACAATTATATTCCTTATTAGTTCCTATTACATGTGTCATTCATTAACACATTGTGGCCAAATATAAGATGTAAAAAATAAAAACTTTCTAAATTCTTTACCCAACAATTTTAAATTTGGCGTAAAGTTCTATTTTAAGTCTCGTTGGTTTTTAGATTAGCTGAAACGTTATTATCTTTATCAGTGAATTACGATTTGACAATAAAAAAAATAGGATATAACTATTCAAAGAATTGTAGTTACTGAGCGGCTGCAACGGGTGGTAGGGTCTGCTAGTACGGATATATTTGTGAGTTTTTTCATAAAGAAAAAACTTAAGTGCTGGAGGATCTAAAACATAATTTATAACTAACCCCTCCTTACTCAAGATAGACCCTGAAATTATTGACTGCACTAAATTCCCAACTGACAAAGAAGATAATTAATTTTCAAAATAACGTTTAATTAGCGAACAGGGACTTACTTCAGCTCCCACTGCCGACACTTTATAGAATACAAATTGCTTTGGGACATGCATCTTAATAAACTTCATCTTAAGCAGGTTAGCCTGCAATGCTATCTTTGGGAGCTAGGTAGGAGTTTTATACCAGAGTACACCAATACTAATCCAATCCTACCTATACTAATAAATTATAGAATATTATAATATTCTATAATAAGTATACTGTAGAATGGAATTTTTATAGTTTTTGGTTTATACTATTATTACTATAGTAATTCTGTCAAATCTTCAATAAAGCAGACCTAGGCATTATTCAGAGTTGGGCAAATTGTAACCTGAATAATGATTAATTAATATAATTAATTGCTAACCATAAAACAAATGAATAATGAGTAACCATTATTTTAATCAGTACGGATCATTTTTAATGATTATTGAGTGTTTATGGTATTCATTTGAAAAGAATAATGAATAACTGGTATTCAGTTATTCATGATTAACGAATACTAAAATAATCATAAATTCAGTTAGTCATTATTCATGAATAAAATGTACTCATAAGCTAGGATTAATATATTATTCATCAATCATGAATAAAAAATATTCACCAATCAATTCATCAATTATGAATATGATATATTCATAACCATTATTCATTTAAATTTAAAAGATGAGGATGCATTTCTCAATTAAAAGTTGTCCTAATGAGCAAGGACAAGTCCTAAGCATTAATCAACTGAACAGCATTTGAAGTCACAAGTAAAGAATTAGACCCTAATTGCAATGGGTATTAGTAAAGGACCATTGACGAGAATGGAAAGAGCAAAAAAATATTCAATCATCATTGATTAATTAAGACACAGAATTGTGATTTTTTTGTAATAATGATTAATGAATGATCTGTAACCATGAGTAGTGAGTTTCCATTATTCATGATTAATGAGTAATGGAATTTTTCTTAATCATGATTACTGGCTAAACTTTCATAATGAAAATAGTCATTCATGATTGTTGAATACGTTATATTCATGAATACTCCTCTACCAGCGATCAATACAATTCATGATTAATAATTTATAGCTAAAGAATGATTTGTGAATGATGATTACAATCATTTTTCACATTTTTTTATTATTATTCATAATCATGGGTACATTTTTATTTAAACATGCCCGACTCAGGCATTATTTAATTTTTAATGTTTTCTGTTTTATCCGATTTCATAAAACATTTCAAACTATGTTTGGGAAAAATCTTATTTTAACCTCCCCTACGGCAGAACGGTTTGATTTGCTTTGGTTATTTCAAAACTCATTCATTTGCATACCTTGAAACGCAAAATCCAATTTACATGAACCGTACAACCACCCAAAACAAGGCTAAATCTCTCACATGGTCAAAAAAAATAAAATAAAAAATTCCATCCCTTCTAAATATAAAGCCAAACTATCTCAGCTTCATAAAAACATTTTTTAATTCATGGACTGATAGATTCAAATCTGAAAACTCGACGGCTTACTCTTTTATAACCAGCGAATCCTATAAATTTAAATTACATAATTTATGCTTCGTACACACCCCTGAACTAATTGCGACCGTCTAAGTCTCCATCTGTGCATGTTTATATAATTCCACAGGAGACTGTTGTCATAATTATAGACTTTTGTTGAGCATTAAAGTTTGTAAAATGAATATAGCGGACAAAGACATTTAATATAAAAATTGCAACAAACCAAAGACGAGGATGATCTAATAATTAATTACAAGACTTAACTAATTACACTGAAACAACCGAACAAAAGTGAATTAATAATTTAAATACCAAACATCCTTTTTATTTTATATTTAAAATACTTTTTATAGGAAAGCATTTTAAATTATTTGAGGTTAAAATACACGTTGATTAAAAAACATAGCTTAAATGAGGAAGACGATGATCACTGTTGAATCAAACATATATACAGATTGTCAGTCTGTGATTGATGATTTTTAATAAATAAGACAGCCTAAATACAAAAATTATTGATGAAAACAATTTATATCTTTTCCTTTCGTAAAATGAGTTTTTTCATGGAACCACTCAAGATACTTTAAATCATGTATCTCGTAGATACTACGCGAGAATGTATTTATATGCGAGATATTTACAACCAATCTATATAAATAAAGTTGAAATTCTGCTTGTTTGTTTGTTTACTTGTTCTTTATAGAAATCCATACCGTTTGTCCGAAATTCTCCAAATTTCGCTCAGTGGTTCTTTGATACCAGGTGCGAACACCTGTCCATTTTAAAATCGCATAACTTCGCAGCCAATCTCTGGGTATATTCTTTATTGTTAAAAAATTCGTCATGATCTCGCTTTACAATGTTTTTTTTTTATGAAATCGACCGTTTGAGTAGAAAAAAGGCCTAAAAAATCATTTTATAGATTTTGAAGAGGCCAACAAGACCCGGTAAGACCGTCCTTTGGTAGGCGTCGAGTTCTGGGATTTTTAAACCATATGTTTTTTTTTTTAACATTACAATACGTCTATTTACATGTATGGTGAATTTATTTTTTATAAATGCCTCCAAAGAAGCGAGCTTCAATAAGAGTAGAGAGCTCAAAAGCTAAAAAATAACGTCAAATACGAGCAGCTGAAACTCTCGACGAACGTCAAAATAGGATTGAACAACAGGTGCTTAGACAGGCAAAATCGCGGGAAACTGAGTCTACCCAGGAATACGAGGCCCACTTTGCGCCACAGAGGCTTAGGCAAGCCGATTTGCGAGAAGCTGAAACTGCAGGGCAATATTTCTGTTTGTTTGTTTGTTTCTTTATAGAAATCCATACCGTTTATCCTAAATTCTCCAAACTTCTCTCAGTGGTTCTTTCATACCAGGTGCACCATATTTCATACCAGAACACCTGTCCATATTAAAAATGCATAACTTCAGCCGATCTTCAGCTGATATTCTTTATCCTAATAAAAATCGTAATGATCTCGCTTTACAATGGGTTTTTTTTCCGAAATCGACCGTTTCATTAGAAAAATGAAATCCCCCGGGTGAAACCGGGACATACAGCTAGTTCATAAAATAAAAATAAAAATAAAAATGCACTACCTTTATGAATTAATCTGATATTAACAGATACGAATCAAAGTTACAACTCAGGCTTGAGTCAGTGATTCTCGACATTTTTCAATGTATATTTTTCTTATCTTATTGTTCTTCTTATGTATACTTTATTATGAATTTTCTTTAAAAAATCGTATCAAATGTTAAAAAAAAAAAAATCTTTCAGTTTTATTGAGTTAGCAAATAAGTCCTTACGGTTTTTCTGTTATTGTTATGTCACTATGAAACACTTCTCGTCTGATGAATAGATCTGTTAACTCTCGTTGAAACTAGCATAATTTTATTTTTATGTTTGTTTAACGCCCCTCTATGCTACTAAGGCTAATCGGACGATGCTACAGTGGGAGTTCTAAATTTTGCCTATCCAGGTATATTTAGGATAGGGATCTTTAATGAGTGCCTGACATCGCTCAGGCTCGGGACCCCCATTTTACCTTTATTCTTTCTTACGTTTATTATTTATTTTTTATTCCCTTTAAAAATGCTCTGAGCTACCGCGGGATGCAAACCCGCGACGTTTAGTTTTGTAGGCTGCTAAGCTAACCACACACCACAGGTGTACATACACCTATGGTTTAGTGTATTGAAATGTGAATATGGAAGAAAATATTGTTTAATATCACTATATTTTGTTGTATTGCTTTAAAAAAAGGTAAGCTTACAACTTCATAGGTTGATAATTTCGAACACACCTGTCAAAATTGTCCCGAGGTGACCCTAGGATTTTTTAATGGGAGTGAAAAATCATTGTCTATGCCGTCCCTCGGATAGGACGTAAAATGGGGAGGTCCCGAGCCTGTACGATGTCAGGTACTCGTTAAAGATCCGTATCCTATTTATACCTGGTGAGGTAAAATTTAGGACTCCCACTGTAGTATCCGATTAGCCTTAGTAGCATAAAGTGAAGATTAAACAAACTTGTCAAAATTGGAATTCCATATTTCATTCAGGAAATATTTATATGAATGATGCTCCACGGTCTGGTCGCATACGTGAAATTGAAACGAGCAATGTTAAGGCCATTGTTGATCAAAATCCCAACCAATCAGTGCGAGAGATTGCAATGGCCCTGAATGTGTCGCAATCGAGCGTAGAAAACCATTTACACAAGCTCGGCTATGTTTCAAGGATTAATGTTTAGGTCTCTCAAACTTTAATAGAAGTCAACTTACAACATGCATATCTGTTTGTGATTCACTACGGAAGTTTTACTGTATTTACTATCTATAACTAATAGTATTACTGAAATGTCTTTATTTCCGGGCAGAATCGAATAAACTCCAAATCAACAAATGCTATTGCAAGAGAAAGAGAGAGAGAGGGAGAGGGAGAGAGAGAGAGGGAGAGAGAGAGAGAGAGAGAGAGAGAGAGAGAGAGAGAGAGAGAGAGAGAGAGAGAGAGAGAGAGAGAGAAAGAGAGAGAGAGGGGTATACAAGCAATAAAATGAAAGCTAGAACAATAAAAGAGCGAGAGAGAGATGAAACGACTGACACTGCTGTAAACCCAACCCTCGCGGAAATAAAGCTTGGGAAATAAATATTTTATATTTCCGACAAAGGGCAATATTGGCTGGGATGGGTACCTGCAAGTTCTGCACAAAACCTATCGGCCCATCCAAACTCGGTGGGTGTGGGGGGGATGCAGGATCGAAACATTTGAGATTTTTTTATTAATTTTATCAATATAACATATCAACGCGAACTGTACCTCAGTAATTCATTTACTGCAAAATATCAAATAAATTTAAATATATGAGGAGGTTCAATTCGTTAGTTCAATTTTTTTTTGAAAAATTGAAATAGCAGCGGCTTCTAAAAGATATTTTAATGGTCTTTGAACATATCTAATCAGATAGGAGCAAAACTTGTTATTTCTTATGGATTTTCGCTATACAAAATAGCGGTTAGTTGATTGAATTGAAGGAAATTTTTGTTCATAAATGCTGAAAGTACTAATTTCATAGACAACAAATGTGAACATCTGCCACCTCAGATCGGTAGCCATCAAATTTTATAGGCGAAAAAACCGACATTTTTGAATTTTTCAATTTTTCGTTAATACTCGAAAACGATTTATCGCATTAGAAATTGTGTTGTTTCTAAATGAAAGGGCATTAAATGTCGCGGTGACTGAGTTACACAGTTAAAATCGGGTAAGTCTTTTCGCCGTTATTGCCAATTTAGTCACTTTAGGGGAAAAATGAATAACGCTCATGTTCCAAAGCCTGCAATTTGAAGAGGGCTACTCCAAATAAAAAATATTACGTATAAAAGTTGTAGAATTAATTTCAAAATTAATTTTAAAATTAGCCGACAAAGCAATTAAAACGTGAACGTATTTAGCGCCTTGTGGCCTGAAATCCGTGAAATTTTTGGGATTTTTTTTTCAGTTTCTCGCATATAATTCGGCGTATACAGATCACAAAGTATTGCTTTCTTCTTACTATAAGAGGCCAAAATATTGCAAACAGAATGATATATTTGAAGTTTAAATCGGTTTAGTGGTTTAGACGGGTTAAGGACATCAAACATCTGTAATTTTAACATATATTATAAATGAAAAATGTTTTAGATAAAAGTTGCAGAGCATCAAATTTTGCAGGAAGAAAGCACTTCGAATAATTTCCGTTCTTATTTGTATTTCCCCCATGATTTTGCTAATGTTGTGTGTACGAAGCTTATTTCCTGCTAAATTTGATGCTCAGCAACTTTTATAATGTAAAAAACCAAAATCATATCGTTTTTGTTTCACGTTATAATATGAATGATTTTTTTATAAATATTAAGTAAAACCAGATATACTCTCAGTAATGATGAAGCAAAAAATATTCAATTTAATCTCATTAGACTGTAACTTAATACTGGACTCAACGTCATCGTAATCTTCTTTTTTCATTTCATTAAAAGGAAAGAAAAAAAAAAAAACAATAAATCTTAAAGCCGCTGGAAAATGCTTGATATTGCGAGAAAACAAGGCCCAGGTTGGCCAACAGAACTTGAGCATTTTTTTTTTTTCCCCCTCTACCACAACCTCGTCCCACGTCCGGTTCCTGTTGTTGATAAGAACAACAGAGGGTTGTTTGGGGGGGGGGGGCGGGGGGGGGTGTGTTCTGTAGGAAAGGGGGGGAGGTTAAAAGGGGGGCATTATTAAAACTTTCGGGGTCGGAGCGGTTTTTGTAGTTAGCTACCCCCCCCCCCCACCCTAACCCTACCCCCACCACTTGGCAAAATACTACTTTCACAAATATTGTTTTACTCAACATGTATACATAAAAAAAAAAAAAAGTTAAGATACTCAGCATAAAGTTGTGACAGTCTCGTTTTTTTTTTTTTTTTTTTTTTAATTAGAGTTGAACAGTAGTTAACTATTTCTGGTAGCTAATTACATTTTAACTACTACATCTAAATTAAGTAGTTGGCTACTTTTGAAACATTCGTTCCAATAAGCAGTCATGAACCAATTGCCATGCTCTCCTCTCTCTTGATTTTAAGCCCAATCGTTTGGTTTTCTCGGGTCTTTTTCGTTTTAAGCACAACAAGTGAATCTACAGTTACAAATAACACAACACATGGGGTCACCTGTGGTGTTGTGGTTAGCATGGTAACCTACAATACTAAAGATGACGGGTTCGATTCCAGCGGAGGCCCTAGGATTTTTTAATGGGAGTAAACACTATACTACAATTGTGTTTTATTATTTTATGTTTAACAAATGTCCAACAGATGGCGATGTAAGTTGATTTATCAACACTTTATTTTCTTTCGATATTATGGGTGGGCAAGTATCCAGTAGCCAAATCCAAAGTCTCAGTCATGGACCAGGAAAATGTTTGTTTGAGTAAAAAATCCTTAGCTATGCCGTCCCTCGGATAGGACGTAAAATGGAGGTCCCGGGCCTGTACGATGTCAGGTACTTGTTAAAGATTACGTTTATTATTTATTTTTTATTTCCTTTAAAAAAAATCTGAACTACCGCGGGATGCAAACCCGCGACGTTCAGTTTCGTAGGCTGCTAAGCTAACCACACACCACAGGTGTACATACACCTATGGTTTAGTGTTGTGTTCGTTATTGAAATGTGAATATGGAAGAAAATATTGTTCAATATCACTATATTTTGTTGTATTGTTTTAAAAAAAGGTAAGCTTACAACTTCATAGGTTGATAATTTTGAACACACCTGTCAAAATTGTCCCGAGGTGACCCTAGGATTTTTTAATGGGAGTGAGCCTGTACGATGTCAGGTACTTGTTAAAGATCCCTATCCTAATTATACCTGGATAGGCAAAATTTAGGACTCCCACTGTAGCATCGTCCGATTAGCCTTAGTAGCATAAAAATGGACGTTAAACAAACAAACAAACAAACACAACACATGTTTTTAAAAGTAATGATATTTAATAACTATTATTTTATTTTTATTATTTTATTTTATTTTGTCACTTTATTCATACATTAATCTTTTTTACAAAATAAGGTGCTAAGGTACTTTTTTGTCCACGAATAAATGAAAATCAATGCAGTATTTAATGGAAATTTAGAACCATTAAACCACGTACCTTCTCTTAAGCCAATTTCCATACGACAGGATCTATTATTACATCTCCATCTGAATCTATTCTCTCTCTTGCTTTCATTTCATGTTATGTCCATTGCGGCATATCCTATCTTTATGAAGAAAACCTTTTTCCTGTAGGAAATCTACAGTTTTATCTAAATCTTTGAATTGGTCGTGTAACCTAAACAAAGCCATGTTTATAATAGTAACTAAATGTTTTAGTCATATGTTGCAATAGTAAAGAACAGAGTATTACGTAACCAAGTAACGATATCGCAAATAGTAACGTAGTAGTTACCATATGTTCATATTTGCACCTGTAAATAAGGTTGGCGTGCTTTAAACAAAAAGACCTTTAAAAGAAAGTTCGATGTTCCGGATACCAACCAATCAAACATAGAATCAAAGGAGTGGGAGAAATGCTTGTTGGAACAAACCTGTAATTAACTAGCAACAATATCAGCTTCTGCAGACTTAATTTCGAGCTTGATTCCTCTAAATAATTTAATCCTTCTCATCTTAATCAGGTTTCGATACAGCCATACAATACTGCAAAAAATTCCATCAACGACTATCTTTTAACACGAACCCCTTAGACACTTAAATCTAACATAAACCACTACATTCCACCCCGGCGACGTTTGAGGCTGTGGCAGATAGATATGCTAACTTAGTCAAGTTAGAAATTTATCCAGTAGGAATTTAACCCATTTGCTTAAAGAAAATTTGCAGATTGCAAATCACAAAATCTGGTGCGCACTCACAACACACAACTTTCACTTACCAACTTACTTAGATTAGAAATTAATGCGTTTTGTTAATTGCCACTTCTCAAATGAACAGAACGGCTTTAATCATGAACAATGGTCTGTCATTAAAGGCGTTCTCCGCATGAGTGGGCTCAAAAAGTTTTTTGAGTTGACTTTATATTATTAATATTTTTCTTTTTTTCTCTTCTATATGTTTTCTTTATTTTTATCATAGCTCATATTTAGCCATTTCTCATTTTTAGGCGTAACGAGAGACAGTTAATTTCTCCATACAAACAAAAACAAAGGTAAATTGTAGGAAACAAAAAAGGCCCCTACCCCATTTAAGCCCCCTCAGAACATTTTAATAATGATAAAGCTTACCTGATATCAAAGAACACCTAATTTTCATTAAATTCGACGAATTTGATAAAAATCATTAAAGCCGGTTTTGAGATCATCGAAAAAAAGGTAAAAATTGGAAAAAAAATTATGAAATAAAGTGCCCCCTCTGTTTGACCAATTTTGATGAAATGTTGGGTGTCACATCTTTTGCATATACATACCTCAAATACCCAGTTTGATCAAAATCGTTAAAACCGTTTTTGAGGAAATAAAAAAAAACACCTAAAAATGATACAAAATTTATTCAGTAAAGTCCCCCGTCCGGTTGATCAATTTTTTACAGTCATATCTCGTGCATATTAATACATTAAATACTCAGTTTAATCAAAATCGTTAGAGCCGTTTTTGAGAAAATCGAAAAAAAATTCAAAAGTTATTAAATAAAGTACCCCCTCCCTTTGAACAATTTTGATGAAATTTTTGCTGTCACATCGCGGGCATATACATACACTAAATACCCAATTTCAGGTTCGCACGGTTTATAGTTTTTGAGCTAGTCTGTTCACACACACACAGATTTAGTTCCAGTTTTTAACTCTTAACTACACATGCAGTTAACACTTGTAACTGCAACAAAAACATAGTAGTGGTAAATACATTTTGCAAAACTCTTGTTTGTTGATTTATTTAATGTCACATTATGTCACTAAGGCTAATCGGACGATGCTACAGTGGGTGTCCTTGATTTGGCCTACCCAGGTGTAATTAGGATAGTGATCTTTGACGAGTAATTGACATCGCTCAGCCAGGAATCGCTATTTTATAGTTATATCATCGCTACTACGTATAAGCAACGAATGTTAAAAATTGTCCCATTTGATTTATATATCATTTATTATCTCTATCTCTATATATATAAGAGGCTTTGTCCTGACTGACAGAATCAACGCAGAGCAAAAACTACTAATGATAGAAACTTGAAGCTCGGAATTTAGATTTTAAACGGGATGTAGGTAAGCACTAAGAAAGGAATTTCAAAAATGTAACCCCTAAGGGGCTTAAATAGTGAAATTGTCGTTTAACTCTAACGGACACCTATTTTTGGACTTCGAGAAAAAATATCTAATTTGGACTCATTTTAATGATCTTGAAACGACGTGTTTAACTCGAAAGCCCCTACGGGGCGTCGAAAACCATGTTTTAAAGCCGGAAAATGAAGCGTTTACGACGAGTAAGTTGTTAAGTGAACTCTCTCCATTGCGCGCCTCCCTCTCTTCTACCGAGCCGGCAGCTTCCCCCTCCAACATTCCAGCTACCGGAAGCCCCGATTCTACTAAATCTTCTTAACATCAATACATCAACATATTACATTAAATCAATACCTAGATGATGACCACAGAATTGATTTCAAAGGCTCGCGGGTAAAGCCGCGACGGGAATGCTAGTATATATATATATATATATATATATATATATATATATATATATATATATATATATATATATATATATATTATATTGTCCGATCGAAACCAAATTTTTAGCCGAAACCAAAATCTATGTTTGGCCGCTGCTCTGTTTATTTTATTGACATGTAAAAGGACTTTTAAAAACCCTAGGAGTGCTAAAATTTGGCTCCAAAGTGCTATAAAGTACTAGAGGATGAATCCAGCTTTTGGTTACAGATGTTCAGGATTATTTTTGTGATTTGTTCCATTTGCCATCCTCATTATTTCAGTTTTTAATGTACAATAATTATACTTTTTAAAAAAAATTCAAACAATATTTTATCTTTTCAAGAGAATTTAAGAAGAGATCTAACTCAATCTTAAATAAAAATTTATGATGTTATTTTTTCAGTAAAATCCAGTGTTTTTTTATTTATATTTTTATTTATTTATTATTCTCATCTCGAAAAAAAATGTATTATTTGTGGTTGAATAACAAAAATAATTAGTCCGTTTGATAATTTAAAAAAATATTTGTTGAATTTCTATTGTGTTAAGGTACAATTTAATTGACATTGATTGTCGAACAAATAATATTTAATTATCATGACAATTGTGAACATGGGATTCCTTTTAATTTATCATACTTCATTTGATGTTATGTGATATCATTATTCCAGTCATCATTAGAACATTCTCACTGCGTTGGTACATGTTTTGAATTACATGTTCGAATTGCATAATTACATTAATATCATTGGAGGGAATTAACAACTCAGTGACAACAAAACGATAACTATTCAACAATTAAGTATTGAACAATACATTATAACAAAATAAATCAACTCGTAATAATCATTTTCGCAGCAGAGGCAGAAATACCAAGAGTGCCTGGAATTCCCTCGTATAATGAATAATACCAACCTGAATTCCTTAGCTAGGGTGATGTCAAACCGTCTTTACAAGATTAAAAAATGTAAGCCACAAATATTTAGACAATTTTTTTTTTTTTTTTTTTAAGTTTGGATAAAATTAAAAACATGCACTTCTACATTTCTGGCCTTATAAGTAAAACTATTGTTTGTAGTATCGATAGTTTGAAATTATCAAGACTATTGATTAGTTGTCTCGATATTTTTACATCACTAAATAAATTATTTTAAAGAATATTGTGAGAGCTTCTGCCTCTAAGCACCCATGTGCTTAAAATTCATTGAAATGAAAAATAACCAATACGTAATATAGTAAAATTATGTACTTTGTAATTTATGCAAATTAATTAATATAAATGTAATTTTTAATTAAAATTAAAATTGAATGGTTTGCTCATACATGGCATCCAACATGATGGAAAAGGGGTCAAATGTGGTGTAGTGGTTAGCATGGCAACCTACAATACTAAAGGTCGCGGGTTCGCGTCCCGAGGTGGCCCTAGGATTTTTTAATGGGAGTAAAAAATCCTTAGCCATGCCGTCCCTCGGATAGGACGTAAAATGGAGGTCCCGAGCCTGTAAGATGTCAGGTACACGTTAAAGATCCCTATCCTAATTATACCTGGATAGGCAAAATTTAGAACTCCCACTGTAGCATCGTCCGATTACCCTTAGTGGCATAAAGTGACGTTAAACAAAGAACAAAAAATAACATGATGGAAAAATATAAAAACAAAAAAACTGATTATCTGCCGGTCCCTTGACTTGAAAATGACTTGATTAATGGCATAGAAACAATAGTTTTCGTAAAATATTTTCGACCTATATAAATCAGCTACCTGAAGTATGCACGTTCCAAAGTGAGGTATGTCACAGAAGAAAAATGTCATAGAAACGTGTTTTTTTCTTCTAAAACTCCGTCACATTCGAGGATTGCGTTCCGAAGTTGTCATGTCAAATCAACTACTTCGACAACTGTGAATCGAAATGTGTGGTTGCATTGTTACATGAAGAGGGTCGGTATAGCTTTCCTGTAAATACAGTTTCTTTGACATCTTGATAAAGTTTTTATTCTTTGCAATCACAAATTATCTTGAAACTGATAAATTTAATTTCAAGGTATAATGGAACTCATTCTCTATTCACAGAAATGATTATCTTATTCCATAATAAAAGAGGTAAGAAAACATTACAAATGGAAACGTGCATAATATAGCTCCTATCGTTTCAGAGGAAAAATCCTAATATTCTACCCCACACCCCCCCACCCCGGGACATCACGTCAGATTATCGATAGTTTTATGTCCGATACTAGGAAAACTATCGATATTTCGCATCACTATTTCTCGGCCCCAAAGGCAGCAACTCAATCCCTCAGCAACATTTATTTATTTATTTACATTTACAGTACAAGTCAAAAGTTTAGACTCACTTGTATTTAATTCCCAATCTTCAATTTTAATAAAATAATTCTACCTCAAGAGATAGAATATGGTGGATATCTTCCACCATCATTAACTCAAGAGGTAACATTTCAAACATTATATGATTAAGTTTAGAATATATTATAAATAGGGTTCACCTCTGTTGTAGTGGTTAGCATGGCTGCCTCATATACTAAAGGTCGCGGATTCGCGTCCCGAGGTGGCCCTAGAATTTTTAAATGGGAGTGAAAATCCCTTGGCTATGCCGTCCTTCTAATAGGACGTAAAATAGAGGTTCCGAGCCTGTACGATGTCAGGTACTCGTTAAAGATCCCTATCCTAATTATACCTGGATAGGCAAAATTTAGGACTCCCACTGCAGCATCGGCCGATTAGCCTTAGTAGTATAAAGGGACGTTAAACAAACAAGCAAACAAATTATAAATAAATTGAAAATAAAATTATAGTTTTTATGTTCTTAAATAAATAAAATATGGCTATTTATTTATTTTACTAAGGTTGAGTCTAAACTTTTGACTGCTACTGTATTTATTGTAAGCCACAGCAAATAATTGCCGCCTTTAGCTTGTATATTATAAAATTATTATCGATTACGAGATCACGCTTAGGTTCAGGCCTGATTTAGTATTCATCATCAATTTAATACAAACAAAACTCTACTTGAATATTAAGCGTGGCAGCCTTCGGCAAACTTGTATAATGAGACTTCCTTCTGTTTAGATTTTCTTACCACAGTCGGGGAAGAGACTTTCTCAAAAAAAAAAAAAAAAAAGAAAGAAAGAAAAAAATTCATTTTTCACGACTGCTTGGAGACTGACCGGAAAGCCGAGCCTTTTGAATAATACATTGTCCGAGAAGACGCGAGCCTTGCCCACTATAATCCCGCCCTGGAAGTGTTTATCTTTTCTCCAGCTGATGGTCCCTCATGGAAATCTGTACAATGGAACCCTCCGCTCCAGCTCCATGGCCGCATGTTCCAGCTAAATCTTCACGGCTCCGCTCCCTAGTCCCATTTCTTTTCAAGCTGTTCAGCCAGACCGTCATCATCCTCTCAACCCTTTTGAATATGAAGAGGGGTTTTCGTATTTATTCACATCATATTAATTCACATATAAATATCTAAATTAAATATAACATCGTATGTTTTTAAATAATATATAATATGCAATCTCTCTTAAATAATATTCTTTTTGGAAAGTAGTAAAATTGAAATAGATACTAAAAAGTGCAATAGAAACTTAATCACTAACTATTTTAATGTTCAAAATAATAAATCAAAAACTAATATGGAGAAATTAGACACTAAACATACAAATTATGTTAACAAACAAACCAACCCCAGGTCACACCTCAACAAATATTTTGGAGTAGCATATATAGAAGGGCTAACCAATAAAGTAGAAAACACTTCCAGAAAATATGATTTAAGCGACATAAGAAAAATTAACGAACATAATATGTAAAATAAACTGTAAACAATATCCTGAAAAATCATATTACGGCCAAACATCGCAATGGTTCGAAAGAAGATTACAACAGCATAAGCAAAATTGTCCCGCTAAAACGACAAAATCAAAATTAGCTACCGGTTTATCACAACATGCCGTGAACCACAAACATGTTTTTGATTTCAAGAATGCAAAAATTGTATGGGTGAGCAGGGTTGGTTGGCAACAGTTTGCACTTTTTTGATAGTTGAGTCGTTCCTGTTCATATAATCCCGATAGGGCTGATACCACTGTAAACTCCAAGTATTAGAGTACTTCAAGTATTTTTTTCACCACATAATATTTAATACTAAGATCATAGAAAATTGAAGAATTCGTCAATCCAGAGTAGGCCAATTAACCCCCAAGGTGGGGCAGGTTGGCCTAGAAGGTGGCGTTGTTTAGCCATCTCATTCAAGTACTGCCTGACACTTATTATTGTTATTAAAAGCTGCATTATAATGGTATAATAATTTTGAATCGGTTTTAACAGCTTTTAAGGGAAAATAGAATGACAATAGGAGAATATAGAAATTTAGACTGTGTTCACTTTCTGAATAAGAAAAATTGCTCTCATCCTCCTTGCTGGAACTAAAGACAATTGGTAGTTTCACCTTTCTTTATTTTTACATTGCTTTTGTGAATTGCTATTGCGCCAACAAAACCCAGTTGAAGAGAGCCAACTAACCCCACAGGAGGGATCATATGAAAGATGGCTGCCAGGACAGGGGAGAACAATCAAACAAGAAACTGGTTGGTCGAAAGGTTAGGTTTTTCGAAGGAGTTTGGTGCTATGTGAACAGAATCGGAGTCAAATGTTTTACCATGCCTTTAAACCAAATTCAATGAAAATATAAAAATTTACTTACATGTGGTAAAATCAATCAATGAAGCACCCTCTTCTCTAGAGTGTTAGCACCGGATTGAAAACTCAGGACAAGACTCCCGAGGTCGAGCGGGTGACATGGTACAATGGCGGGACTTTCACAACAGGTGTGACAGAAACTATAAGCCGATGGCCAACCTACCCCCTACGCCAACCAGCCCCGCTCTCCCCTACATCATGAAAAGAACACTAACAAAAGAAGAATAATGGAATCTATCTATATAACCAAACCTTATAAAAACCGTAAATCAACAAACTGATGTTGATAATTTAAACATTTTCTACGCCAATACCATACACAAACTTAAAATAAACGTCAAAAGAAACAGATAATTTTTTTTTTTTTCCGTTGTATATGAGCTACGATGAAAAGCTTTATAAAAGATACTATAAATTATTCATACCCAATATACTCATAGAATACAATAATAATACGATCAGCTGCTGGGAGTTAGTGGTGGCAGTTTTTACAATGAATGGCAAATAGGTAAATATAATTTTTATTAATATTTAGCAAAAAACCTCTCTAAACATAACATAATATAAATTTATCTACCAGTTTTTTAGATCTTAAAATGACGCCTCCAGCAACAAGTTTTTTATTTACACCCTTAAAATATTTTTTTATTCTAAATCATCGTAGGACCTATCCCAAAGTATGATGCATGGTAGGTGCAAAATACAAAAAAGCTAAATAATAATAATCTCTCTATATATAAGAGGCTTTGTCCTGACTGACAGAATCAACGCACAGCAAAAACTACTAATGATAGAAACTTGAAGTTCGGAATTTAGACTTTAAACGCGATGTAGGTAACCACTAAGAAAGGAATTTCAAAAATGTAACCCCTAAGGAGCTTAAATGGCGAAATTGTCGTTTAATTCTAACGGAAATCTATTGTTGAGATTTTAAACCATATGTTTTTTATTTGAATATCGATTTAACATTGCAATAGTATTAAAATAGACATTCACATAAAATATGGCTACTGATTGTTTAAATATTGGTGGTAATCAAATTATGCACACTGTGATTCCCATGGGATGGTGCGTGTTTATTTCGATCTCTTTTCCATATATTTATCCATATATATATATACTTCTCCATATATATATATATACTACTCCATATATATATATATATATATATATATATATATATATATATATATATATATATATATATATATACTTCTCCATATATATAAGAGGCTTTGTCCTGACTGACAGAATCAACGCGGAGCAAAAACTACTTATGATTAGAAACTTCGAAATGTAGATTTTAAAAGCGATGTAGGTAACCACTAAGAAAGGAATATCAAAAATGTAACCCCTAAGAATATCTAAAATGTAAATGGCGAAATTGTCGTTTAACTCTAACGGACATCTATTTTCGAACTTCGAGAAAATATATCTAATTAGGACTCATTTTAAAGAATTTGATACGACGAGTTTAACTCGAAAGGCCCTATTGGGCGTCGAAAACCATGTTTTACAGCCGAAAAATAAAGCGTTCACGACGAGTAAGTCATTATTTGTTTCGGCGGTTTTAATGAACTCTCTCCATTGCGCGTGTCCGTCTCTTCTACAGAGCCGGCAGCTTCCCCCTCCAACATTCCACCTACCGGAAGCTCAAATTCTACTAAATCTCCTTAACATCAGTTAACATATTATATTAGATCAATACCAAGATAATGGTCACAGAATTGATTTTAAAGGCTTGCGGGCGAAGCCGCGACGGGGAATACTAGTAATATTATAAAAGAAAAAAATTCTATGTATTGTTATAAAATTATAAATTAATAATTTATGCAAATGTACTTACAGGCTTGAAAATGGCTCTAGAAGGCAAAACGTTGCCAGAATAAATTTTACCATTGTTTTTTGGTGAATATTGGCCTTTTTTATTTATCTAAATATTTTTTTATTATTATTTACAAATATTCGCCAATTGAATTAGTGGAGACTAAAGATAATTTTTAAGAGAGGAAGGCCAGTAATAGTCTCATCAATATTTTTTTAATGTTTGTTGATACATTTCAAATTCTCGCCTGTTCAGGCATCATCAGGAAAATACATAATTTATTTTTGGTAGAGCACCTGAAAGAATCATTTCATACCAATTTAAAACTAATAAAACCAAAAACATTAAGAGCACCGGAAACCGCAATTATAATAAATACTACATACCAGAAGGGAGACCAATCACTATAACAGTGCCATGGATAACCAGTCTGAAACCTCATTCGAGTCGGAGAGCAGCCAAACGCCTTCATGATGAGTTAAAATAACCCTCTATCCAAAAACATGTATTTTAAGTGATCCCGAATTAAAATAAATTTTGGTTTTATTAGTTTTAGATTGGTAATGTTAAATGTGTTTTTATGGGGCCCGGTGTGGCTGTGCGGTAAAGCGCCGTACTCCCATGCCGGAGCTGCGGGTTCGAGTCCCGCCCTGGGTGGTGCTTTTCTTTCGTAGGAGAAGTATCACCCAGTGCCATGGGCGTTAATGTGGGCAGTACAGGGCTTCAGTGGAAGTCTTGAAGTCCCAAATAAAAAAAAATGTGTTTTTATTTTTTATTTTTGGTATATCTCCTGCAATGATTCTTTCAGGTGCTCTACCATAAATAAAT
The DNA here is from genome assembly GCA_911387785.2 of Aelia acuminata. Taxonomy (NCBI): domain Eukaryota; kingdom Metazoa; phylum Arthropoda; class Insecta; order Hemiptera; family Pentatomidae; genus Aelia; species Aelia acuminata. The sequence continues at coordinate 136,208,808 of OU426982.1, forward strand.
TATGTATTTTCCTGATGATGCCTGAACAGGCAAAAATTTGAAATGTATCAATAATCATTATAAAAGATTGATGAGACTATTACTGGCCTTCCTATCTTAAAAATTATTTATTTAATTTTTATTTTTTTGTCTCTACCCAGCATGGTCATTAGAAACATCTATAATTTCAATTCTGAAGTAATATATGTTCGATGTTAAATATTCCAATGTTACTTTTTACATTGGACATACTTGTCAAAATATTACAATGCTTCTTATGTTTTTATTACAATGTTTAACTGAGTCTGTATTATTATTTATTTACATATTTACTTCTTGTTTGTTTGTTTGTTTAACGTCACTTTATGCCACTAAGGCTAATCGGAGGGTGCTACAGTGGGAGTCCTAAATTTTGCCTATCCAGGTATAATTAGGATAGGGATCTTTAACGAGTACCTGTCATCGTACAGGCTCGGAACCTCCATTTTACGTCCTATCCGAGGGACGGCATGGCTAAGGATTTTTTTACTCCCATTAAGAAATCCTAGGGCCACCGCTGGACGCGAACCTGCGACCTTTAGCATTGTAGGATGCCATGCTAACCACTATACCACAGGAGACCCTGTATTTACTTCTTTATTTATTAGATATAAGGTTGTTACTTTTATACATTTTTTTTTTTTTTTTTTTTAGTAGCGCCAATGTGCCTGTTTGTTAGTGCGTATGTTACGAAAGAGAAGGACTAATATTACAATAAAAATATAATAACAAAGAAAAACTCAAAACATCAAAGATATAAACGAAAAAAATATTATGATATTATAATAGATATAAGATAATATCTAACAATGTATTTTAGTTGTAGGCATTTATGTATTTCATTATTGATTATATGTTGTGTAGCAACCCAATGTGTTTGGGTATCACTGCTTATTGTTAAAATAAAGCATTTCTCTCTCTGTCATATACTCATCTCTTCTTTACCCTAGAACTGTCGGTAATAACAGTTTTTGAAATAAGTAAAAATGTCTTATTATATCTAATAATGGACAATAAAAAAAAAATAGCTTCAAAAATTATAGGATTGAGAGATGGGTTACAAAAATTAAAAATAAAAATTTTTTATTGAAAAACCCCGAAGATGGAAACGAATTCCGAAACGTTGGTTGAAAATGAAATGTTATTAGTTGGTTTTAATAAAAATATAGGCAAAGAAAAAAAATGAAGAGTTATGATATCTCACCGATCAATTATTTTATATAATATTGAAGATCGTCATAGGAAAAAAAAAAAACTTTATAATACATGAAAAAAAATCAATAATGTAACGTTCAACAAAACAGAGAGAGAAACACTTTATTTATCATAAAAGAGGTGCTGCCCAACTAGGTTGGGTTGCTAAGACACAGCATACTACATGTCCATATGAGACTATTTGTAATATCTTATTGTAATAATATATAATAATAATATTAATAATAACATCCATGCATATATTATATGCCATGTATATGTTAATAATAACATCCATGATATATGTATATCAATAGGGTTATTTTTTTTTATATAAATTTTTAAATTTAAAAAAAACAAAAAAAGAAACATATGGATTAGATTGGTTCTAGACCAATAATAGTGTGGATTTACCCTTCGAGTAATGATTACGCTCAAAATTCATAGTAAACGAAGTAATATTGGGCAGTGGAAGTATTCGGCGGTTTTGTTGAGCCCCATAGTTCAAATTCGTAAGTCCTGATAAGACAGTTGAGGAAACCAGAAAAGCAGGGAATTTCAACTGACAAAGGAACTATGTTGAACTTTCAATTAGTTTAGTGCGGCCATCTCTAGTCAGCCCTGAAAACCCTGCCTTTATTAGTGATAAAAAAATCAACTGCTGAGATGGAGAATCAGAACGATGCACAAGCTCAGAATTAAATTTTTATAAATAAAAATTATTGATAAAAATAGCAAACAAAATTGTTCAAACCCATATCAGTGTTACAATATTTTTCATATCAAGATAATAGCTAAGAAATAAAATTATATTAAAATACGAACAAAATTACTGATATTTAGAGGGGTCACCCGTGGTGTAGTGGTTAGCTTAGAAACCTACAATACTAGAGGTCGCGGGTTCGCGTCCCGAAGTGGCCCTAGGATTTTTTAATGGGAGTAAAAAATCCTTTTCTATGAAGTAGAATAGGAAGTAAAATGGAGGTCCCGAGCCTGTACGATGTCAGGTACTCGTTAAAGATCTATACCCTAATAATACCTGGATAGGCAAACTTTAGGACTCCCAATGCAGCATCGTCCGATTGACACTTAGCAGCATTAAGTGACTTTAAACAAACAATCGGGGCATTCTGTTGTATTGCAATTCATATATTTATTTATTAATACTAGAGACATTTCATGTCACATCAACACACTTTTTTCCTTCACCATCTCAGAATTTTATGAAATTTAGTACCTAGGATACCTTTCTGTAGACTAAGAAAAATATAAAATTTCGGCTCATTATCACAACCGGTTTTCCAAATACAGTCATGTAAACCAATTGAAAAACGCACAATTTTGACCTGTCGCATCATCTGGAAATTGAAATTGCAGCTCTTCTAGGCAAGATAGAGAGTTGAAATTGATGTCATTTTAAAACTGAATCCAATAGGGGATACTAAGAAATGTGATAAAATCTATTTACAGGAATCTCTCAAAAAATTTGAACCCTATAATTTTTAATTTTATCTATTTTTTTTCTGACTATTGGATTTTTGCGGATTATACTAAGTAGACATGGAAAGATACAAAATAAAACAATGTTACAATCCTTTGAAAAAAGACAAGCATTCTGTAAAAGAAAAAAAATACTAAGAAATGTGACAAAATGGATGTGTCAAGTCACAATATCCAGAACTAGGCAATGTTTCAAAGATTTGTGACAAGTGTAGGAAAGAAATTAGTTTGATAAAATAGGCTACAGTTTGAGAAGCTTAAGGTTTTTTTCCATCCAAAAGCAAAACTCAGATTTTTCAATAAATATTTTAAGCATGAACCCATTACTGTCCCGTCATAATTTTTATAGCACTTATTAACCCGGCGCTGGTCGCGCCCCTCCGTGAGAAACCGTTGGTCGCGCGTGATTAAATTGCTCACACCTCAGTTTTTGGCTATTCTATTATTTTTCAGCAGCATTCTTCGCCATATTTTTGTTTCTTTTAATTTAGAATATGTTTATCATTAAATTATTAATCTATGTAGGTGTTTTCAGTTCAGTTTAATGCATTTATTATAATTTATTTATAAGAGGGGAATGATAGAAGAGAGTAAACAAGAATAAATGCTTTATTAACACGATTTTTAGTTTAAAAAAAAGTAGTTATTGTAAAAAAACTGCAGTAGCATACATTAACCAAAATTAGAAAAAGAAAAATAGGAAATTTTTCGTTAAAAAAAAAGTATAAAAATATAAAAATTCGCATAAAGTTGGTACCGTGGAATAGGAAGAATGTAATGTAAACCATAACGAATAACAATCTAAAAACGAAATACCCCATTTTACTCAAAAATATAAAAACTAATCTAAGCTTTTACTAAAAAATCGAAGAGAAGAGACGAAAATACTTAGTCATTGTTTTCTTCCCGACGATCCTCCAAAAGCCGTAATATCTTCGCAGCACGTCTTGTTCCGCTCATTTTCCGAACTAAACTAACAAACAGAACAGTTACAATATTTTATCAAAGAAATACAAACGTATACTGACAAGATTTGGGCTCATTACAGCGAAGATGGGCAAGTCCGTGCAGGTCTCGGAGCGGCCCGCACGGTGGCTCAGTTCTGTGTCATGGATGGTCGCGCTGTGTGCATTTTGCTCACGCTCCCGTTTTTTCGAACAAAACGTTTTATTGGGGCTTAGCGCGGCAATTTTTTTTTTTCAAAAACAACTTCCTAAACTGAGTTAATGTATAAATGACAAATAGAAAAAATATTAGAATTGAAGAAAAAATAAGCGAAATACACAAAATTTTCGGCAAGTGTGAGCAAAATGCTCACAACCCGACCAACGCGGGGTTAATGACAACCTTTTCAACTCTAGTGAATTTTTTCAAATTTTAAAAAAATACACTTTTTGAGAAATTCAAATTTGAAATTTCTCTTAACCCCTACTGAGTTGCATACCATAGAGAAGTTTAAAGATTCAGTTTTAAAATTACATCAATTTCAACTCTCCATCTTGCCTAGAAGAGCTGCAATTTCAATTTCCAGATGATGCGACAGGTCAAAATTGTGCGTTTTTCAATGGGTTTACAAGGCAATATTTGCAAAACCGGTTGAGATATTGAGCTGAAATTTGGTATTTTTCTTAGTCTACAGAAAGGTATCCTATGTACTAAATTTCATAAAATTCTGTGATGGTGATGGAAAATAGTGAGTTGACGTGACATGGAATGACTCTCTATCCAAAAATCGGTACATGAGTCAGATTTATTAATACCTATTATTACAAGCTACCTCTAATTATTATTATACACAGTAATTAACCGAATATAATGTTATATATAAGTTAATAGAGGCAGCGGTGGATTTCTAAAGATGACTGACGATGACTTTATTTACTGTATAGTGAAGATATAAATTACAGTGAGCGGACCTGAAAGACCAACTCCACTCCCAGCGCTCCCAATTAGTAACTTTTCAAACCCAAAACAGTTTTAATTTTATTAAAGTCCGCGCCAGGACCGCATAGATTTTGACGTCCACCCCAATCCACAAACACATTTAAATAAATAAATAAAACCTAGAGCTCAATATGGCATAACCTCATAGTTTTTAAAATGGAGTTTTCTTTTTGTTTTATGAACAACCATAATCATTATATTAAATTAAAAAATTCTTTGTGGAATATTTTATTATTTCATTCCATTCACATATTGTAAAAATAAAAAAATAAAAAAGGTAGGGAAAATACTTGAAATAATAGAAAATATTTTTTTTAATATTAATTTAAATATTGATAGTGAATTTATATCTGAACCAAAGTTTTTAGTTGGTTAACCACTAAATATTTATATAGATAATGATCTAAATAGAAGGTACTTTAAATAATTTATTTTTCGAAGAGAAAAGATTTGGCTCCGCCGGGAGTCGAACTCGGGTCTTCCGCGTGATATGCGTGGTATGCTAACCATTGCACCACGGAGCTCGCTTCCAAGCGGTGCCAAATCCTTCTTCTTCAATGATACCTCTCTCTAGATCTCGCAAGTTTTGCGAGTATCTACGGGAGATGGACAATTTTTGTCCAATTTTGGGCATGTCTTGACGAATCATTATTGTGGGTAACCACCTTTTTTTAAATTATTTTAAATAATTTATTTTTTGAAGAGAAAAGATTTGGCCCCGCCGGGAGTCGAACCCGGGTCTTCCGCCTGACATGCGCGGCATGCTAACCATTGCAACACCGAGTTCGCTTCCAAGCGCTGCCAAATCCTTCCTCTTCTTAATAATGACGTTCGTCAAGAGATGCCCAAAATTGGACAAAAATTGTCCATATACCGTAGATACTCGCAAAACTTGCGAGATCTAGGGAGAGGCGTCATTGAAGAGGAAGGATTTGGCACCGCTTGGAAGCGAGCACCGTGGTGCAATGGTTAGCATACCGTGCATGTCACGCGGAAGACCCGGGTTCGACTCCCGGCGGAGCCAAATCTTTTCTCTTCAAAAAATAAATTATTTAAAATAATTTAAAAAAAGGTGGTTACCCACAATAATGATTAGATTAATACATAGAAGTTACTTTTATTCTTTTATACAAAACATTTAAAATGCATTAATTGGATATTTTATTATGGTTTATTTTTATATTGCAATTTATAATTACTTCATTTAATATGGTATCCTTGTTTTGATTTCAATGTCCTCTGTATCTGTTTTTCTTTATTGATAACATAATCTGACACTTCAAAATTAGCGCCAAACTGCTTTGGTAGGCGTGGTTTATTTAAGCTCCGCCCTCAGGTAAACTTACATTGTCCAGCTATTGTTACTTTTTGTAACGTTATTATTAATTTTAGCTTTCTTTGTTTGTTGGTGTGGATTTTAACTGTTTTTTTGTTTGTTAAACGTCACTTTATGCTTCTGTGGATAATCGGACGATGCTACAGTGGGAGTCCAAAATTTCGCCTATCCAGGTATAATTAGGACAGGGATCTTTAACGAGTAATTGACATCGTACAGGCTCTGGACCTACATTTTACTGAATTCTAATTGTTCTTAAATAAAACTTATTTAAGCTCATATTCCTGTTACAATATGATTATGAAAACCTGGCACTCGTCCCTTGAAGGTTTAGTAAATATTAGTGTCCGACCGACACCAAAATTTTAGCCGAAACCGAAACCGAAACCGAATTTCGGCCATAGACCTAGTTTCGGGCCGAAACCGAAACATATTTACGTGTCTATATATAATACATATAAGCGTGCAATATGTTTAGTTTAGCAATAATATCAATGAAAGCTTATAAAATAACAGTGATTCAACTAAATTATTCATGTGCGCTGGTATACAAGAGTGGTAAAACAGGTGTATTAGTTAAGTTATAGGATCGAATCCCGGCCCCCTCCTACCTAGTACGGCTGGTCCCCGTAGGATTTTAGACCATACCTTATCTAGTATCTTATAATATATCACCTTAACTAGTACAGCGCTAAAAGTTGAAATAATCTTGAAATAACAGGCTTATATTAATAAAAATTCATATTATTATGTATAAATAATAAATAATATAGTAAATCATTCCATAATAAAGCCCATTGAATACATATAGCTGTATGTCAGAAGCTATTTAATCTACTGGGTCAGTTTTGGTCTCAAATGTTAGTGGATTTAATCTAGTTTGAAAATTTATAGAATAGTTTTTGGTCGAAAACGTGCTTCTTCATGATAAATAAATGTTATTGGTGAACCACTGTAGGAAAGGGGGCTGCCAAGGTTGGAAAATTGGTGTTGAAACTGATTCCCATTCCATACAAGAACAAAGGCAAAAACCTACTACCACCATTTGATGTAACTTTTAATGGTTACAGACTAAAATATTTTTTTCAATTTTGAATTGAATCTGTGGACACGTCGACTAATTTAATTTTAAGTACTGAGAATATATATTCTTATTTATGTTAATCTTTTTTTTTTTTTAGAAAACAAATTTCATTATTAATGAGGAGATGATTAGAAGCACAAAAAGGTTAACGCTCAAGGTAAAGAATAATTACTATTCTTTATACTTAACGTAAAGAATTCTGTAGGAAGAGCATGCTTGCAAGGGTGTTAAATGCCATGAAACCTATCGAGCTTACAAGCTGAAATCGTGTAGTCCTACTTCCTTCTTGGAGATATCAGGCACAGGAGCTAGTTTCGGCCTGGCCGAAGATTCGGCCAATTGTTGGCCGAAACCGAAACTGCGGCCGGAACCAGGTTTTTCGGCCGAAATTGGCCGAAACCGAAACTTCGGTCGGTCACTAGTAAATATTGTCTTGGGGTCATCAATATTCAATTATCCTTAGATTGATCAAAAGTCGGGTTCTGAGACAATCCTCTTCTTTCTGTTATTGATTAGAAATCAAATACAATAAAGATTCCCCCCTTCGCTTGAGCACTTCTGCTCCTGTAATTACAGCTAATAAACTGTTCGCCATCGGACTTGGGACAATCGAAAAGAGGGCACTTTATAAAGAAAAGGCTTTACCTTTCAGCCTAATTGAGTGGAGTCGAGGGCTAAAGGACAAGTCTTTAATGACAACTTCATTAGCGTCGGATTGAGGAAGGCTCTCGCTCTGCCTTGGTCATTAATAATCGAAACTCGCCTGTCTTCAGTCCCAGCTGTATTCTACGTTATCATCTCGACATCATCAACAAGGGCGCTCAATATAATGAACTTACCCCGGAATCGGATACATTGATGGTAAAAGATAAACAATAATTTTACTCTGTAACTATTTTTTTATTGACTGGAATATTTCTTGTTAACATTGTTCCTATTTAGGAATTTAGTAAAAAATTATATATATTATATTATATTTCAGATAATTTATATAAAAAATCTCGTGCAATGCGCGCAACACACAATTTTCACTCACGAAAATACTCAGATTAGAAATTTACGTGTTTCGATAATAGGTAAACGCCATTCCTCAACTCACACATTTTGCCACATTTATCTGCTTATATTTGTATATCTCCATAAGTTATTGAGTATTTGTATTATAAAACTTGTAAGTTCTCAGTAGGTTTCGATACATTATTGCTTATTTATTTCTTCTTTGGGGCCAAATTTCATCTACAGTCCAATTTTTTTACAGCTTGCTTGTTTTTTACTGCGGGTTATTTTTTGTCAATATATCGTGAACGTGAATTAATAAGATTATTTGCGTCTGGTAATAAAGTTTGTCTCTTATGCATTTCTGGAAACTGAGAACGATTACTGTTCCTCTTAAATGTGTATAAACATTCAGAAATTTATTAATCTATTGCGAAACTGAAGTTCTAAACTAAAATATAATTAATTAATGATTATCTCATTGGTACTCTAACAAAAAATAATTTTTTTTATTGTTAAATAAAAGTTTTTATTTCATCAGTGATAATATGGGATATGAAATTTTGGCTGCAACATCGCGGGTATATATGTAAATAAATTACACAGTTTGATCAAAATCGTTGGAGCCATTTTTGAGCAAAAAAATAAAGCTTGAAAATAAGACAAACTTTATTAATAAAGTACACTCTCCGCTTTAGCAATTTTGATGAAATTCTCATAGCGGGTATAGGTTAAAGCCACATACCCAATTTTAGATCCATACGGTTTATAGTCTGTTAACACACACAGACAGACACACACACACTCACAGACCATTTCGCGGGATATTTATAAATCGATTAAATATTGTATTACTAGTGTATTATTATTATTATTATTAATAACAGCAGCAATATACAGCGAAAAGTTAAAGAAAAATAATGTGTACAAAAGGAAACAGACAAAGTAATTGCAGTGAAGATCGTAAGGTTGTTGTGTTATATTTTTTGTTTTGTTTTGTTTTTGTTTTTGTTTTGTTTTTTAGTTTACCTGATTATGGTGTTTTACATCCCCGAACATCATATTTTTTTTTTTTTTTTTAAATATAAAGGAGGATATAATTTTTCAATAAATTCCTAAACAAGAACACTAATAATTTCACATTTTTCTTTATCTTCTGATATATGGTAGTAGGCATATTATATGATTGATGAAATATTAGCGAAATAAAGATAAAATTCCTTTTTATTTTTGTTTAATTTCTCACGGATAGGACGTAAAATGGAGGCCCCGAGCCTATGCGATGTCAGGTAATCGTTAAAGATCCCTATCCTAATTATATCTGGACAGGCAAAATTTAGTCCCACTGTAGCATCGTCCGATTAGCCTTAGTGGCATAAAGTGACGTTAAAAAACAAACTATACATGACTCTTTTGAATTTGGCAATAATCTACTGTTTTTATTTTGAAAAGCCAACGCTTCAATACAATCCTTAGTGAATCTTCATCAGGCCAAAGAAGACAAATTTATGAGAATCTATGCTAGAAGGTGAATATTATAAATGTTTATCATATAAATTATCATATAAATAAAAATGTAATAAAAGTCATATAAATTATCTTCCTTTTTATTTTTGTTTAATTTCTGATGGATAGGACGTAAAATGGAGGCCCTGAGCCTGTACGATGTCAGGTACTCGTTAAAGATCCCTATCCTAATTATATCTAGACAGCCAAAATTTATAAGTCCCACTGTAGCATCGTCCGATTAGCCTTCGAAGCTTATAATGGACGTTAAACAATTATAAATAAATATAATATAAATAAACTAATTAATAAATATAATATAATATATATACTCGTAATAAATAATGATGCATATAAATGAATAAATATATACCATGAATAAGAGTTCATTTAATTTGAAATTTTTCATCATATTTTTTTAAAGGGGGGCAGCTGCCCTATCCAGTCCCCCCCCCCGGTTACGCCCATGTAATATTTGATAAAATTAAATATTTTGAAATAAAGTTATATGTAAAGAATGTAAAATATATATGTAAAATGTAAAAAAAAAGAAAAAAAATGTAAATATATATCGACAAGCCCTAACTAGGTCCCCTGGGATGGACAACCTACGATCTGAGATGTTTAAGGAATGGAGGGAAGGAAGTTCTAAGAACCAGGGAATTACAACTAATCCGAAAAGTATGGAACGAGAAAGAACCAGAGGCTTGGGACACGGCCATAATCTGTCCAGTACTAAATGGGGCCATGTTAGAGATTTTTTTTTTGTTTTTTTTCCCCACCCAACCATTAGTATCTCTTAAATAAAATGATATAAGTAAATGCTGGGATTAGTTTAGGAAACCTGTAACTTTGCCTCTATACGATCAATTGTGAAAACCAGGTATATTCTATTGTCGTTGATCTGCAAAAAAATATTTGAAATTTTGGTCGAATTCCGGAAGTGTGGGATCCATCCCTTTATGCCTCGCAAATTTTAGATCCGATTAGTGTAACAAACAACCTATTAGGGAATTATGTACACCTTAAGTGTGGGCGAAGTGTAGATTATATTAAGGTCACATAATATTTAGAAATCCAGGAGCTGTTAATTGTTTAGTTATTTATATATTTTATATTTTTAAGTTAACAAAAATTATTATAGTTCGTATCAGGTCAAATCATGCATCACTAATTTTGGTCAGTCTAGTAGTGCAATGTGGTTTTTCAGGATGTTAGAACCGGATGTTTAGTGTGCCTAATGAATCCGAGCAGTCATAATCCACGGACCTAGACCGATTTGTCACTGTCCTTGAGCTCAAAACCGCTGACGTTGCTATATTTTCCCCAAATGGAATCGGTTATGGAGAACATGGATTCATGTAACGAAAGGTTTCGGTACCCCCATGGATAGGCAATGATATCGAAATATCGATATTTGATCCTTTACGGATATGTGATATTTTATCTTCTTCCGATATGTGATATTTTACCATCGATGATATCTACTTCGATATTATCAACTCTCAATTCGCCTCAACGATTTTTTTTTTTTTAAATTAAAGAGATGAGAGATAGTCAACTGTTATTCTTTACGATAGGTTAAATGATTATCAGGATTTTGAGTTAAAACCTTTTTTATTTTGGAAAGCCAACGTTTCGATCCAACTTGTGGATCTTCATCAGGGCTTCTGATTCACTTCTGAGGGCTTCTGAGGGTATCACACTGGATTCAGAAGCCCTGATGAAGATCCACAAGTTGGATCTAAACGTTGACTTTCCAAAATAAAAAAAATTTAACTGAAAATCCTGATAATCATTTAACCTTTCTTTTTTTGTTATTGTGCATGGCCATTGCTCCTGCTATAAGGAGAATTCCTTTATAAGCAATAAATAAATAAATAAAAAAAATAAAAAAAAAAAAAACCTTTCTTTTTTTTAATTTAAAAATAAAAATTTAAATGATCGTTTTTGTAAAGATCTAGGGACTTCATATGAATCTGACCGTAAGACCGTAAAACCGGTGTTCCTCCCTTTTCTCGCCTATTAGGCTATACGGGGTTTCCCGGGCCAGGGGAGAGGGTATACCGAGATATCAGGAGAGGGTATGCTAACTTCATCTTCCCAATGATAAGTTGCCAAGGGCAACGCATATTTTCTCAAGCGTTTGTCCACTCGGCGAAACCGCCACCCCAAACCGTTAAATGTCGTGCTTGCGTTAAATTGCCTCAGTAAACTCAGAGACATAATGCCTTAAGTCACTATTTTCTACTTTCAGGTAAGTCGACCCTATTTCAATTGAACACACTGAACATATTGACACTATTAAAATAATCGATTGTGATAACATAATAAAGAGATAGTTGGGGTGGCATTGCGCGGTTTTGTAGGAATTTATTTTTTTACTTTCACTTACCTATATATGAAATATATAGTAAGTGGAAGTATTGCGATCGTGAAAAAATTCGACTTCCGGTTTTCAACGGAAATACACGTTTTGGGGTCCCCTGAGTCGAAATGACCAAGTCCCGCGAAATGGTCTGTGTGTGTGTGTGTGTGTGTGTGTGTGTGTGTGTGTGTGTGTGTGTGTGTGTGTGTGTGTGTGTATGTGAACAGACTAGCTCAAAAACTATAAACCGTGCGATCCTGAAATTGGGTATTTAGTGTAGGTATATGCCCGCGATGTGACAGCATAAATTTCATCAAAATTGCTTAAAGGGAGGGGGTACTTTATTTAATAACGTTTTAGGTTTTTTTCGATTTTCTCAAAAACGGCTCTAACGATTTTGATTAAACTGAATATTTGATGTACTAATATGCCAGAGATATGACTGTAAAAATTTCATCAAAATTGATTAACCGGAGGGGGGACTTTACTTAATAAATTTTGTATCATTTGCACGTGTTTTGTTTTAATTACTCAAAAACGGCTTTAACGATTTTGATCAAACTGGGTATTTGACGTATGTATGAAAGTTGTGTGTTGCGCGCACGCACCAGATTTTTTTAATTTGTAGTAGAACAAATCTAGGGCGATGCGCTCAACACACAACTTTGATTTACAAACCTTCTTAGTACAGTAATTGGCCTTTTTTTTTATTATTATTAAACGCTGTTCGGCTACACACATTTTTCTACATTTAGTTACTTATTTTTGTCTTCATAAGTTATAGAGTATTGTTATCGTCAGAACCGTTTTTAAAAAATAAAAAACAAAACCTAAAAATGAGACAAAATTTATTGAATAAAGTGCCCCCTACGTTTGATCAATTTTGATGAAATTTTGGCTGTCGCATCGTGGGCATATACATTCATCAAATACTTAATTTCAGGTTCTTACGGTTTATAGTTTTTGAGCTAGTCTATTCACACACACAGAACCATTTCGCTTGGTTTTTGGACTAAGGGTACCCCAACACACGTATTTCCGTTGATTATCGGAAATCGAATTTTTTCACGATCGCAGTACTTTCCCTTGTACTAGTGATGGTTCGGAAATACATCCAGCAGTCCACCTGTTTTTTGTAACAGGTATGTGCAAACTCAACTTTGTACCTGTTATCAATTTTCAAAAATAACAGGTACGGCTTATATGCCAAACGATATAGACTAATCTACTGGCCGCCACGCGGAGACAAGACTAGTATATGAGTATTTTGTACCTGATAACTAATATCTGTTATCACACATCGCTTATTTCACATCAGACCTGTTATATCCTACTTCTTCACTAGTACTGCATACCGCCGCCAGGCAGCGCTGGACCACTACGAGCATTTTGGATCTGTTATTTCGTACTTGTTCACACCAGATCGAGTATTTCGGGCCAGATCGAGTACGAGTATTTCGTACTTGTTGACATCAGATCGAGTATTTTACACCGGACCTGTTATTTCGTACTTCTTCACTAGTAATGCGTATCGTCGCCAGGCAGCGCTGGAGCACTACAAGTATTTTGGACCTGTTATTTCGTACTTGTTACCCCAGATCGAGTATTTCGGCCCAGATCGAGTACGAGTATTTCGTACTTGTTGACATCTGATCGAGTATTTCCCACCGTACCTGTTATATCGTACTTGGTTACTAGCACTGCTCATCTCCGCCAGACAGGGCTGGACGACTATGAGTATTTTTTACCTGTTACCTAATATCTCTTTTGTCCCACATCTGCATGCCATCCCGGGGGCCGGGGGCCTGGCGGCGAATTGACATGCTCTTTTACCTTTATTTTATTTTCTCACTACTGCTATGCTACTCTATCTCTATATATAATATCTAATATAATAAATATATTATTTATATTTAAGCTTGCTTGCATTCAGTAAATTTAAATGCCGTCGGTAAATAATAAAACAATCCCTTCCCCTGGATCCGCTTATGATAGAAATCAGAGTATTTCTTTTTAGTCAGATGTTTCCTATCTCTTTATCAGATAATATTTGTTTACTAATTGTTTCACCCTAGTTGATAACAATAACTTTCCAATAACATTGAGTTAAACTAAATTCTATTGGACGTATCCTTACTTACTCCTTCATTTTAATTCATTATTATTATAATTAAATACAATCAAATACCTTTAAAAAAATATACTTTCATTTGTTTTGAATTATTGTAATAACATAATTTTTTAAGGTTAATTTTGTTTGTAAAATCCACTGATTATTCATTACAATATTGTGTTTTATGAAAGATATAAAAATTGTATTCATTCACTTGTCAAGATATTGTGGATTAAATGGTGATAACATGTGGATTTGGAAAAACATGTATATTTTTGAGAAATCACGAGAAAGTATGTATATTTTATATTAATATTATTTTTATACTCAGATTTTACGGTGAATATATTCATTTTTCTTGTGAATATATTTTTGTTTATAGGAAAAATTGTACTCGCATTTACAAATAATGTCGTGTGAACAATTTGTTTCATATTCACACAAAAATCATTTAATAATAAATTCTTAGGGTCTGGCCACACATGTCCGCACCGGATCCGCACCGTAGCAATAATACAGGTTATGTTCAGAATATTTTTAATTTAACTTACATATTACCTTTAGTTATGCCTAAAGTGGCCTGTGTCTGACATGTGTGGCTTGAACTTTAGGCATAACTAAAGGTAATATGTAAGTTAAATTAAAAATATTCCGAACATAACCTGTATTATTGCTACGGTGCGGATCCGGTGCGGACATGTGTGGCCAGACCCTTATTCGTATTTATAAAAACAAATATATCCTAAACAGCTGTGAAAATTTGGTAAATGAGTATCTAGAGGAGAAAATTTAAATGGTATTAGTAACAGGTATTTTGTAACAGGTATTTGGAATAGGTATTTCCTTGGAACCGGTCTGGTTGTACCTGTTATTGTAAAATACTAGTTTTTGGCATCAATACCTTGTAGTAATGCAGCATCTAAAATTTTCTAGAATTTTGAAATATTATAAATATAACATTTGAAATGGGTTCCGAATTCGGTGAGTAATGTAATATTCATGGAGACGAGAAGAGGTGGTGGCAATAATAAAGAGACTTCTTGCTAGGACCAGAGGGAATTCATGAAGGAGGCCGAATCCAGCTCATTCTATGAATACCTGATGCAACTTCTTCACCTCGTCCTCGCAGTTAGTAGCTACTTGGGGCGAAATTAAGACGGGCTAGCTATCTGCCCGAGCAGGCTTTTAGTTTTAAGAAGTCTTTTTTCATGAATTATGTATCAACTAAAGAATAACGTTATAGAAGCACAATCCTTATAATCGCATCCTATCCCTAGATACTTGAGGTATTCCTACAACCAATGTTAAGTTTCGTAAAACTCATAAATGTGACAAAGTTGAGAAACTAGTATAAGACTTATGTGTCAAATATGCTTATTCGATTTTAATACATAATATGAGATGTTAAACTAAGATAAATGTACCAGTAATAGACACTGAACTAGTAATCGACACTTGGAGATTCAAATTCAAACATTCAGTTTTTTACTCTGCATTGAGGCCCCAAGTCCAGTTAAATTTGGGGTTGCCCCAGGATTACAGAGGATGTCAAGCCAAAACGGCTATGGGCCGATTTGTAGTGTGAGGTTAGCCTGTTGACCTCTTCGGCGAGATTTTCTGGGTCTTTTTCGTTTAATGCACAATTCGGTTATTAAAAAAAGTAACTGTTATTAAAAAAAGTAACACGTGATTAATATAAAGTAACTATAATTGTTAACACAAATGATATGATTTATTCTAATATAACCTCAAAAAGGTCTTTCCCCATATTCCTTTGTCTCCACATAAATTCACAGAGATATGAATCCAACATTGTTCTTCTAGTTCCAGCTTCTATTTTATTTCTTCTTTTGGCCGCAGCCCATAACGATTCTATCGACTGTGTGTGCGCCCCAGTTGAAGGATCAACGAAATTTTCAGAATGGTTGACTGTATAATGCTTAAAATCATACCCTTCTATTCTTTCTATAGTGGAATAAGCTTTCCATAAATCTGATATTATAATACTTCCTGGAAGAATACATTCTTTAATGCACGCTATTAAAGTATCTTTGTTCCTGTTGGGCACTGAATATATGAAAGATTGGTTCGTCTCTCTGCAAATACCACCAAAAACCCATTGGTTGGGATATATTCGTCCGACATTATGTTTCCTTCTTGTAAAACAGGACTCGTCAATTTCGACGGTCATACCATTTCCTCCTATTGTGATAGGTTTTTTAAGTAGCGAATCAGCACAAACCTCCCTCAAATAATTTTTCCAATTTGTTACTGTTTCTGCAGACATACTCAATTCGTCTTTACAAAAAAACGTTGTTGTATATTTCTTGGTCCATGAGTAAATAAAAAGAATTGCATTATTTAGAGGATATTTTGAACCGTTGAACCACGTACCTTCCCTGAGTCCTACTTCCATAAGACAACTTGCATTGTGACACCGCCATCTGTACCGGTCATCTCTCTTGCGCAACTTCATAGAATGTCCATTCCGGCATAGTTTTTCTTTATGGATTAGGCCTTTTTCTTGTAAGAATGCAATGGTTCGGTCCAAATCTTTAAAATCTTTGTATAACCTGAACATAGCCATTATGAGGTTTTAAACGAAACTAAGAAATGTAGTCATATGTTCTACTGATATGGAGGTTGTAATTATATCACGTGTTACTTTTTTTTATAACAGTTATTTTTTTTAATAACCGAATTGTGCATTAAACGAAAAAGACCCGATTTTCTTACCACTTTTCTTAAGGAGGTAATTCCAAAATTTTATTGATAATTTTTTTTAAAGTAAATTATTTAAACAGATGGTCATCATTTCTTAGTTGGGTAATTCCACGTCAATTCAACACAGGCTTCAGCATCACCATTTCAGATTTTATTGAAATTTGGTATATGTTTACTACGAGTAATTGTATCTACTAGAACTAGTTTTCAATTTTTTTAGTGATGAAGAAATTTTAATCCCACTTTCATATTTTGTTCTATGAATGGATATAATAATAATAAAATACTGCCTATTTTTTTAAAAAATATAAACATCTTTAGATATATTCTTTTCGATATAATTGAAATTAAAATTTTAAACTAGGTTTTAAGAAAATTTCTTTAGTACCAACCTATACATTGCTGTGTATAATACGAAATGGCATGGAATGCGCTGTTAAAAGACACCAATATCATAGTCCTAGTCAAATTTGGAAAACATCTGCAGCTATTTTTATTCATAAAATGATAGATTTATGAAATTTATTACTAGTTTTCAATTTTTTTAGTGATGAAGAAATTTTCATCTCACTTTTATATTTTGCTGTATGAATATAAATAATACTACCTATTTTTAAAAAAAAATATAAAAAATGCCCTTTTTGAGAAAATTGAAATTAAAATTTTACATTTGGTTTTAAGAAAATGTCTTTAGTACCAACATATACATTGTTATAGATAATATGAAACGGCATGGAATGCCCTGTTAAACGACACCAATCTCATAGTCCTAGTCAAATTTGACAAAAATCTACAACTATTCTTAATCATCTTTTTTTTCTGTTTGTGGACCTATTTTTAAGGTCTTTAGAGACCAACAATTCACAAGCGGGTAGACATATTTCAGTAATATTTCACAATTGTTCTAGTAGCTACAAGTAGTACACATATACCAAATTTCAAGAAAATGTGAAATGCTGAGGTTCAAAATGATAGGTATATTTTTGTGTTGATTTGACGTGGAATTGCCCAGTTGTAAACTGTCGAGAATTCGTTTTTAAGTGACCTGGCATCTTGAAGTAAACCTGTACGCCACATAGCAGGGGTGTCTATTATTGAAACACTTCTTGTGTTATGTAACTAGTAATAGGCTATGCTGTCTAATACTGACGCATTTCATTATATTTATTTTTCGTTCTATATGTGCTTCCAATGAGTTCGCATTTATTTAATATGCTTTTCTGTACAATTTTTATTCAATTCCGACCACGGGAACTAGTAGTTGACATGGGTGTCAATTTCTGAAGCATGAGCCTGTCTAATACTAAATTAAGAAAAAAACATTTGATGCACATCTCCCTAATATTATGTATATCATAAGTATTTAACCATATTTTTTTTACTTTCACTTACCTATATATGAAATATATATGAACTGGAAGTATTGCGATCGTGAAAAATTTCGACTTCCGGTTTTCAACGGAAATAGACGTTTTGGGGTCCCCTGAGTCCAAATAACCAAGTCCCGCGAAATGGTCTGTGTGTGTGTGTGTGTGTGTATGTGAACAGACTAGCTCAAAAACTATAATCCCTGCGAACCTGAAATTGGGTATTTAGAGTATGTATAAGCCCGCGATGTGACAGCAAAAATTTCATCAAATTTGCTCAAAGGGAGGGGGTACTTTATTTAATAACTTTTTAAGTTTTTTTCGATTTTCTCAAAAACGGCTCTAACGATTTTGTTTAAACTGAGTATTTGATCTATTTATATGACTGTAAAAATTTCATCAAAATTGATCAACCGGATGGGGGACTTTACTTAATAAATTTTGTATCATTTTCACATGTTTTTTTTATTTACTCAAAAACGGTTTTAACGATTTTGATCAAACTTGGTATTTGATGTATTTATATGCCAAAGATGTGATAACCAACATTTCATCACAATTGATCTACGGGAGGGGGGACTTTACTTAATAAATTTTGTATCATTTTCACGGTTTTTTTTTATTTACTCAAAAACGGCTTTAACGATTAACAAAAATAAGATATGAATGTAGAAAAATGTGTGACTTTGGGAAATGATATTTAGCAAAACACGTCAATTTCTAATCTAAGTAAGTTGGTAAGTGAAAGTTGTGAGTTGCGCGCACGCACCAGATTTTTATTAAATCAATCAATTGTTATATTTTATGATACAGGTTTGCTAGCCTAAAAAAGTCTAACAGTTTGTCGGTTTTCTGCACATTGTCCTGTACTTAATGGTGTTTGTAGGTCAATACGTATTTCAAGTTCAACCTTTTACGTGCCATAAGCCCTGCAGTCCATTATATTTTTTTCCCTGTAAGTGGACAGGCACAAGTCTGACAGTCAGGTGGAGGCTCACGTGCCATAAGATAACCGTCGGTTACTCTCGTTTGACCGTTATGTTATCTTGTTATGTTCGGATAACACCCTCTGTTCCTTCAATCGGGCGGCAGGGTCTAGCAGTTAGGTTATCTTATTATTGAGTTGTAAATTTCAATAATTAAATTTAAAAAAAAAAAATTCCAGATACAAAATGAAAAAAAAAATTATCCGAATTTAGCTTTTTTTTTAATTTAGGTATAAATAAATCACCAGAATGAAGTATGATTTTAATTTCTGTTACAATAAAAGAAGGATCTTAAAAGTAAAAAAAAAAAAAATACATTAATGTAATCTGGCACAGGCAATAAATCCGACCGCAATTTATTTTTAAACCTACTTAAAAACTCGATAAAACGCAAAACATTTTTTAAATAACACGGAAATCCATCAATCGAGATTTTTAAGAAGGATTAAACAATATCAATCAATTGGAAATTTTAATCTGAGGAATTGGG
Source organism: Aelia acuminata (assembly GCA_911387785.2). Classification (NCBI taxonomy): domain Eukaryota; kingdom Metazoa; phylum Arthropoda; class Insecta; order Hemiptera; family Pentatomidae; genus Aelia; species Aelia acuminata. The sequence continues at coordinate 136,228,434 of OU426982.1, forward strand.
GCGAGTTGGGGGAAGGGTGGGGATGAAGGAAAGGAGGGGGGATAATAATAATTATATTTCCGCCGGATATTGACTGCTCAGGCTTAAAAAGTTCGTTAGCAATCTCCATTTTATTTTACCGTCCATTTCTCCAATTATGAACATCGGAATATCGATTGCTAAATTAAAAAAAAAAACTTAATTCTTTAATAACTTCATAGCTGGACATAGATACAAATACATAACGTATGTGATTGGATAAATTTTTCTTTGCATAGAACTTTGGAGAGTTACGAAAAATATTCTGTGCTTACCATAAATACCATAAATATACAGTAGTGAAGGCTGGGGAAGTATGTGAATGGTGCCATATAACCATTACTGATTGTACAAAGCATGTGATATGGGACTGCTCAACTCTTAAGCCTCTTAGGCAGCGATACTTGCTCGACTTAATTATTGTGAAAGACTACAAACTATCATTTGAAAATATCTTGAATATAAACAACACTGATAAATTACACAAGTTATTTTTATTTCTTACCGCTATTATTAAAATTATCCCTTAATATTTCAGCAATATTTTAATATAAAATTGGAAACTTCTGATCATCCTGGTTATTTCAATAGATAAAATATTACAATTTAGTAAATTATAAGTCCATGAAACATATTAGATTGTACATATTGGATTTACTCAGGAAAGTTTTATTTTTATTTATATAAATCATATGGTGTAAATATTATTATAAAAACTAAGCTAGAAGTTTTTATTTCGCAGCCAGAGGATTATGGACTATTTATTATTATTTTATTTTTATTTTTTTGGATATAACCATATTGTTTTTGGGGTTTTGGTATTGTTTTATTTTATTTATTTTTTTGTACATGGTCTCGACCAACTCGGAAAAAAAAAAAAAAAAAAAAGGATTTGTGGTATATTTTATATTTTTACTTATACATTGTGTATATACTATGTTCATATTATCTGTTATAGAGATAATTGTATTTTATACAGTATTTTTTATATAAATTTGTATAAGACTTTGTCTTTAACAAATAAATAAATGATGATGACCATAAATTTCGTACCAAGGTAATAGATAAAGGTCATCAATAAGGCTAAATAAATTAAGATAAAAAACTCGTGTAATAATATACCTACATACGATACTGAAAGTATTTGCGTTGTAAAAAATCTGGTGCGATGCTCGCAACACACAACTTACACTTACCAACTTACTTTGATAAGAAATTGATGTGTTTTGTTAAATGCCATTTCTCAAAGTCACACATTTTTCCACATTCGTTTACTTATTTTTACTTTCACTTACCTATATATGAAATATATAGTTAGTGGAAGTATTGCGATCGTGAAAAATTTCGACTTCCGGTTTTCAACGGAAATACACGTTTTGGGGTCCCCTGAGTCGAAATAATTAAGTCCCGCGAAATCAAAATAATTCATCAAAATTGGTCAAAGGGTACTTTATTCAATAAATTTTTACGTTTTTTTCGACTTTCTCAAAAACGGCTCTAACGATTTTGATTAAACTAAGTATTTGATGTATTAATATGCCCTAGATATGACTGTAAAAAATTCATCAAAATTTATCAACCGGAGGGGGTACTTTACTTAATAAATTTTGTATCATTTTCATTTGTTTTTTTTTTATTTACTAAAAAAACGGCTTTAAAGATTTTGATCAAACTGGGTATTTGACATTTCATCAAAATTGGTCAAACGGAGGGGGCACCTTATTTTATAACATTTTTACCAATTTTTAACTTTTTTTCGATTATCTCCAAAACGTCTTTAATGATTTTGATAAAATTTGTCATGTTTAATAAAAATTAGGTGTTCAATAATATCAAGTAAGTTTTATCAGTATTAAAATTTTCGGAGGGGGCTTAAATGGGGAAGGGGCCTTTTTTGTTTTCCTATAAAGTACCTTTGTTTTAGTTTATATTGAGAAATTAACTGTCTCTCATCACGCCTAAAAATAAGAAATGGCTAAATATGATATATGAAAAAAATCAAGTAAACAAATACATCAGAAAAAAAGAAAAATATTCCGTCAACTCATAAAATACGCAAGCGCATGCGCCTCACGCATGAGCTCACGCCTTTCATTAGAAATAAATGAAATATTCAACAAGTACATAGAGAATTATAAAATCAGACGACTTGGAGTATTATGCTTGCATTGCCGAATTATCACAATTAAAAACTTTTATTTAATAATAAAAGAAATTAGTGTTTCTTTTTTTGAGCAAATGAAAACAAAAATAAGAAATGAATGTGGAAAAATTTATAACTTTGAGAAGTGACAATTAACAAAACACATTAATTTCTAATCTAAGTAAGTTGGTAAGTGAAAGGTGTGTGTTGCGCGCACGCACCAGATTTTTTTTTTGTACTTACTCTTTAAAATACACTAATTTTTTTTTTGTGATTGAATAAAAGCTTTTACTTGTGGTAATTCGTCAATGCAAGCATAATCTTCTGATTTTATAATTCTCTATGTAGTTGAAAACTTCTTACAGTTACTATGAAACAAATAATTTCCATTAAATGAACTGTTTTTTTCATTTAAATGAATAAAAATTACTGTCAACGATTGATCCTGTTTTGTACGTTTTTTTCGTTCGTTTAATCAACGCCACTTTGCCATTAAGGACGATGCTGCAGTGCTACAGTCTAATTTTTTGATAATTTTTGTAACCTTGTTGATTATTTGAGTTTCTATTGTATCTGTGGTATTGTAAATTATTATTTTTTTTTCGAATAAAATTATATATACCTGTATAGAGTATAATAAAAGAAAATTAAAATATTAACCTTCGAATTTTATACTAGATTATTTTTAAAATCATCCACACATAGCGATATAGCTTTGATGAAATTTTTCGTCAATGCAAAGGTTGTTTTGATAAAAGTTTTGCTGTGAATATACTGCAATCTGAATTTAGCGAGAAGGAATGCGTTTGATGGTCATAGGTAAAGGCAGCTCCTACTCCGTTTTCATTCTTCGAGCCGTCAGTGTAAACATGTGTGGAATCAGTGAGCTCATTTTTAATTTTTTGAAATTCTTTTTTAAATACTATGGGTGGAGTGTGATATTTTATATGTTTCACTAAAGATAAATCAATATTTGGCTGTGGTAAGGTCCAAGGCTCCTTGGTTGATATGGTTTTGGGTAATATTTCCGGGATTCTTATGTTCAATTCTGTGAGGGAGGAAAAGACTCTTCTGGGATAGGATTTTCTTAATGCGTTACTGTTTGGTTCGTTGGTGGGTGTCATTTATTTTAAAAGAAGGCCGTTTAGTGGATGTTGTGAAGATATTAAAGAAATGTAATATGAGAGTGATATGATTGTTCTTCGGAATTCAAGTGGTGGTTCTCCGGCTTCGCAGCAAGTGCTCAAAGTAGGGCTGGAACGGAAGGCTCCTGTGCTTAACCTTAATCCACTGTGGTGTATGCTATCTAACATCTTGAGAGTTCTGGGGGATGCATATCCATAAGCCATGCATCCGTAGTCGAGTTTAGATCTAATGTAGGCTCGGTACAGAGTTAACATGCTTTTCCTGTCACCGCCCCAAGACGCGTTGGTCAAGCATTTGAGAAGATTTAGTGATCTTAAACAATTTATTTTAAGTAGTTTAATATTTTCAGTCCAATTTAATCTGTAATCAAAGGTGAGGCCTAAATAACGTAGGGAATCCTGATTAGCAATGGCAGTATCTTCAATTTTAAGCGTGGGTAGTGGTAATGTTTTTTTCTTTGTAAAAAGTACGCTGACGGTTTTTTTTTGTTTTTTTTTATTGTTTTTTATTGTTTTATTTATTTTCTGGAGTTTCTAGCGCGCCGGAAATGCATGAATTTTCGTCGGCGAGAATTTTACGGTATTTTTTTTCATTTTGAACCGAAAATTCGGGATTTCCTTTACATATTTGGGAATTAAATGAATAAAAATTACTGTCAATGGTTGATCCCGTATTCTTTTGTTTGTTTAATTCACGTCACTTTGCCACTAAGGCTAATCCGGACGATGCTACAGTGCTACAGTCTAATCTTTTGATAATTTTTGTAACCTAGTTGATTATTTGAGTTTCGATTGTTTCTGTGGCATTGTAAATTACGATTTTCTTCGAATAAAATTATTTATATCTACATAAGTGTTAGAGTATAATAAAACAAAATTAAAATATTAACCTTCGAATTTTATACTAGTATATTTTTAAAATCATCCCCACAACATAGCGATATAGCTTTGATGCAATTTTTAGTCAATGAAAAAGCTGTTTATTTATTTTTGAGAGTTTCTAGCGGGCCAGAAATGCATTAATTTTTGTCGGCGAGAATTATACGGTAATTTTTCATATTGGACCGAAAATGCGGGATTTTCTTAACATATTTCCAAATTAAATTAATAAAAATTACTGTCAACCATTAATCCCGTTTTTTTTTTTTTTTTGTTCGTTTAATTAACTTCACTTTTCCACTAATTGTGGGAGTCCAATTTATTTTTTAACCCTATTGATTATTTTAGTTACTATTGTTTCTGTAGCATTGTAAATTATTATTTTCTTTAAATTAAATTATTGAACCAAAGTCACATAAGTTTTACAATACAAACATATACACATAGACATAGATAGAGATGACAGAAGGAAGTAGTGGGATGTTTATGAGTTGCCTGGCAATGGTCCACTTTCCCACTCAATTCAAATCTATTTCCCAAATGGACATTTTTAATTCACACCGCAAAGTGCTTCCTTCCTTATTCTGTTTTTTTCTTCTTTTATTCTTGTTTATTTTTTCCTCTTCGGATCTCGGTCAGCTTAGTAAGCATTGACTTAAATTCATTTAACTGATTAATCCAAGGAGGAGCATTTTTATTTGTTTACTTTCTTTTTTTAACATTTTTATTTCTTCTTGATTGTAAATTGTTGTATAGTAGAATGATTTTTTTTCTAAAATCGCATTGATGATTTGGAATAGCTTTCAATATTTCTAGGGAATTAAGACGGTAGGTATAGAAGAATTTTTTTCAAACAATCTGGAAAAGGAAGGAAGGAGACTAATAGAACGATAGGAATTTAGGCAATCTGGAGGTTTATTGGGTTTTAATATCATAACAACTTCAGAATATATCAACGCTGCCGGGAAGTATGCTGTTTTTAAAATATAGTTTTAGATATTCGTATCTTTGAATATTACAGTATACTTTTGAATAGTATACTTTTAGATTTTATGCTGCATATTTAGCATTTTTTTACTGCATATTAAATGGCATATTTTGACGCTTTTTACTGCATGGAATCCGGGCTCTGGTAATCAGGTAGGGCACAGTAGGGTAAAGTGGGGACATTTTTTTTGTCTTCTTGTGAATCCTTGATTTTTCACTAAAAATCTAATCTGAATTATAATTTTGAAACTTCTACTACTTATCCTTATGTTTGCTAAGTGTTTTTGATTAAATCGGAACGGTTCGGCTATAATATTAATAAAAATACAAAATAAAAAATATCCCCACTTTACCCGCACCTTCGGGTAAAGTGGGGTACCCCTTCGGGTAATGTGGGGTTTTCCGTTTTGAATTGCATAAAAATGCTTTATTATTGCTATTAGTACTATATAAAGCATACATTTATGTATTAAAATGTTGGAAACTTTGTACAGAACCTGCTATTATAAAAATACTTCAGCATAGGATTAATAAAAAATTGTTAAGTCGTTTATTACAAACGAAATGAAATATCTTCTTATCTGAACTATAATTGTTACCACAATGACCAAAATTATTCATTTAAATATAATTGATCAAAAGATAATTAATTACTAACAACATTTTTTTTTTTTTTTTTTTTTTTTTTTTTTTTTTTTTTTTTTTTTTTTTTTTTTTTTTTTTTTTTTAACTTTATTTCTATATTCACGCCTGTCTTAACTGAAAGACAATCAGTGAATTTGCTGAAATTATGAGACAATATTGGCATGATAGGCGTGGGGAAGAATTTTGCCCAGCGGCAACTCTTCCTGTCTTGATTTGCACTCAGGCAGGGAAATCACCGGCTCCCTTTTAGTCTTCAATAGGTGTTATCGGGCATGTGGGTAGGCCAGTGCTGAATGTTTGGGCGACCTTTGACAATTGCTGTAGAAGGCTAAAAAGAGGCTGTATAAGGTTATTCAAGCCACTAACCAAGTTGGTAAGTTGCTCTGGTAATGAGTTGTTTTCAGTGAGCTGTGCCGGCTGATTGTTTCTCTTCCTCTTTTCTGAAGATTCCTGTTGTTTTTGGGCTGGTATCCTTTTACTAATTGGTCTTGCAGGGCACTGCTGATAGTGTGATTCCAGCTTTGAAGGACCCGAATGAGGTTGCTGCTGTTGTGGGAGAGGCGGAAACTCATCTATCGGCGGAGGGACATTGATTTGTGGACGTTTTCTTGGATTCCTGGCTGCTTTTAGTTGTTTCAGAGCTGGACATCCTCTGTAGCTAGCAGGATGAGGCCCACCACAATTGGCACAGTTTGCTGCGGTTTCTTTTGGCTTGGTGCATTCAGTGCTCTCATGGCCTCGACCACATTTTACGCATTTTGGTGCGTGATTGCAATAACTTCTTGTGTGTCCGTATTGCTGGCATCGTATGCACTGGAGAATGATTTTCTTTTTCCTGGGTTCTTCGATTATTACGTGAGTATGGTAAATAAATTTAAACTGGCTACTAGTCGGCGATATGTGTCTGTATTCTCGGGGTATACGCTGACACCATTAACATTAGATTTTAATTTAAAACTATTTTGACCACAGAACTTTTGGAGGAATGATACTAATCCAGTATAATCCTGTATATTATTTAAGTTTATCGGTTGAGGCCTTACACGAACAGGCTGTTTCATACTTGTGTTTGATGAATGTGGTTCAACTTCATTTTCGTCAAATTTTGATAGGGCATCGAAACTATTCTTGGTGGCAGTGATGTCTTTTACCTCTTCTATTTTTCGTGGTTGAGCATCCGTTTTACGTTTCCGGCCGGTAACCAATTCCCAGGCTCTGATAGCATCGGCGTTTGGATCTACAACCTCCATGCTGCTGGTCGATGCCAAAAGTGGATCATCCATTCTTGACTTCACTTAACTTGACCTTCTTCTATCTTCAACCTGTTGTTTAGTTGAGTTCAGGATGGATATATTCACTAACAACTAAATATATTTTAAAGCATTGCGCAGGGGAAACTTTGTGATTTTTTTTTTTTTTTTTTTATTTAATAGTGCTTTATTTACATATACAATTTTATATTTACAAAATCAGAATTATCATACAACTATACATAACACACACACATTAAAGCACAAACAGCAATGGTCGGTAGACCGTCAGCTGGAGTTGGTCCCCGCATATAGTATCATTTAAAAAATAAGATGTAAACAATAATAACTAATAACAATAGTAAAACAGGTAAACAATATTATAAGAAAAACAAAAAACAAAAATATGACTTTGACATTCCTTCCGATAGATCAAGTTAATTAATTAATAACCAAAAATCAACTTTTTGAAAAAAATAAAAATAAAATAAAATATATATTTATATACTTTGAATAGCAACAATGGACCAAAAGTTATCTACACACTAACCTGTATATCTCAGAGAAGGCTACCAATTAAATTCAGTAATAAGCATTTTTCTGTAGCTCAAAGCATCTCTAATAAAATAATATAGTTGGTCCCAATTATATCCATCCAAATATTGAACAAGTTCTACTTCATTGATTATTTCTTTATGAAAATATTTTACTCTAAATTCTGACAAAATCGGACACCTGGCCAAGAAATGTTCTATATCTTCGGCCTCTTTCAAATTGCACAAGGAGCATAGGGGAATTTTATCAAGTTGAAAAGGATTGTAATTTAAAGAAAATAGTTCACCTCTTGCTTTCATGATCAGTCTGGACTGCTTTAGGGTTAAAGTGTGGATGTAACCTATGTTATAAGACAATTTTGGGTAAATATTTCTATGGCTGGCTTGTCTAGCTAATATTTCCATTTCTTCACTATGGCTTTCATTTATTTGTTTAAGCAGGTGGTTAGTAGTTTCTTGCCAATTACGTATAAAATTAAAACTGTTTCCTATTGAAATGTTATGGTTCGCACATAGATCTTGCCAAGATTTAAACCAGTAGATGTTGCGTTTAATTATTTCAGATGCAATAATTTTTGGAAGTCTGTGATCTGGTAGCTGCATTATTTTCAGTATGTACCTAAAATGCAATTTAATATAATATTGAAAACTACTGGGTAAATTAGTTTCTAGATGGATTATGTAGTTAGGAGTATTTTTCGGAAGGAAAAACAATTTTTTAATAAAAAACCTCAATAATTTTTCACTCTCCTCAAACTTTTTAAAACCCCATACCTGACTAGCATAACCAAATATACATCTTGAAGTCGCATTATATATTTTAATTTTTGATTTTACAGGAATATGTGGATTATTAAGAATTTTATCCCAAGTACTACCTAAACCTCTTTTAGCAATTGAGAGTTTATCATTTAAATGCTTATGGAAAGACAAAGATGGAGTAAGAGTGACGCCTAGATACTTGTATAACTTTGTGATTCTTAAAAGTTCTGCAGACCTGGCAAAGAACACCGTCAAGTTTAAAATGGCACAACTAAGAACACTTTTCGTGAAATTCTACATTTCAACATAAGCACAGTGCACACAAGCACACTGTTCAAAAATCATTTTCTTCAAGTGATTTTCTTAGCTCTTTTTCTTCAGTTTTCTCTTGTTGACTTTTTTTTTCATTGTACATTTGCTAACGAGTTTTCATTGATTTCTAACGGTTTTTCTTGGTTATTTCTGTAGATTTCTTTTTTCTGGTGATTTTCTTTCTTTAACGTCCTTCTTTTTTTTTTTCTTCGTTTTCTTTTTTCGAGTTTTTGTTTGCATGCTGAACAAGTTAAAATGGCCACTGCCCCAAGTTTTCCATTATTTAATTTTCTTCGATGCCATAACTGGAAGATATGGCATGATCCGACTTGTAGGCGGTTATTGTATTTCTATTTCTATGCACTGATATTATTGAAATAGAATAGGGAAATATATTAGGCATACAGCGTAACAACAATGAGGTAAATGATTTGTTAAATGTAAAAGTTAGGTTAAATAAGAAATCGTCGGCCAAAGTGGGGACGTCTCCACTATACCCAACTCTTAACGTCCCCACTTTAGCCGACAGGGTGTTTAATGAAAATAAAAATCGTAAAACGTTAATAAATATTAGTAGAAACGTTACAACAAACGGAAACACATATGAATAGAACGACCAATCCAATGAAATAATAAACGTAGCAATCAAAGAATATGTGGCTGAGTTATATGTACCATTTTGAAGTCAGTACTAAAATGAGAGAAAATGCACTCAAAATATATATTTAACTCTCAAATTCTAACAGAACTACTTTTCACTCTAGAACCCCTTGCTAAACTAACACCACAACCAAAGGAAGCAAATATACCATTCATTTGATGAGTATCGCCTAAAGACACGGCGATCAGATCGGTACCCCACTTTACCCAACTCTCTCATACTGACGTATCCTAGTTATAGGCGGGCGCAATCGACTATAGGGTGCGCTAGTAGTTTTGCAAAATGTCGGAAAGAACGGGGATAGACATTGTTGATGTGATAGAGATAATTGGTAATTTTAAAAGACCATTAATTGAAGGGCAGGCTATCCTTGATGCAAACCAATAATTGCATGTGGAATAATATCTAGAAGTAAAAAAACAGTTACTTTACAAGCCTTGTTCCTTCAAACAAGCGATCTTAAATGACTTCCCTATCAAATAAAAGTGGAAATCAAAGTTATAAATAATAATAAGCAATTTTATTGTCATTGTACGTGTAAAGCTGGTAGTTCTGGTAAATGCAAACACATCATTGTAACTTTACTCTACTTTTTTCGGTTAGTAATAGCATTAATTACCTATTCATACAATCATTGTTATGACAGCTTGATTGAAAAGTTTGAACATTGAAAACTTGGAACAATTAAGCACAAAGGATGTAAGACAAAAATGGGGAAAATTAAAAAAGAAAAACAAATCTATGACACTATGGTCCCAATGTTATTTGCATAAAACTAACATTTTGGAATAATAAAATGTCAAATAATAATATTTACCTGGATAAATATAGTCACTTTCTTTAAAATGAAGACTACATATCATCATATGTTTAGACAGGCTTATCTATTCTTGATTTTACAATGCACTCTTTAAGAAGCCTTTTATTTTTTTGGAAATAAATGGAATGACACGTCTTTTGATTTTTTAAATGAACACTGAAGGACAGAGCAATACCTATTAGACATTTTTCAAATAATTTTTTGCTCAATCGGGTTTTAATTATGGAAAAATAAATTAAAAACGCCCAAAAACCCTATGAATCCCAGGTATTGGCCCGGCTTCTATCCCCGTTTCTCTAGTTCCTGAAAGAAGCAGCACCGTCGCTTGCGCTCGCCTATATGTTGTTGTTTTTTTAATGTCGATGTAAAGAGTGAAATAGGATATTGTGAAAGAATGCGGTTTGGGTTTATTAAAAAAAAAAAAAAAAAAAAAAAATGGAGAAAATATATAGGATGAAAAATACTAATATTTACTAATATTTACATAAATACTAAATACTACTTTTTACTTTCACTTACCTATATATGAAATATATAGTAAGTGGAAGTATTGCGATCGTGAAAATTTTCGACTTCCGGTTTTCAACGGAAATACACGTTTTGGGGTCCCCTGAGTCGAAATAACCAAGTCCCGCGAAACGGTCTGTGTGTGTGTCTGTGTGTCTGTGTGTCTGTGTGTGAACAGACTAGCTCAAAAACTATAAACCGTGCGAACCTGAAATTGGGTATTTAGAGTATGTATATGCCCGCGATGTGACAGCATAAATTTCATCAAAATTACTTAAAGGGAGGGGGTACTTTACTTAATAACTTTTTAGGTTTTTTTCGATTTTCTCAAAAACGGCTCTAACGATTTTGATTAAACTGAGTATTTAATCTATTTATATGCCTGAAATATGACTGTAAAAATTTCATCAAAATTGATCAACCGTAGGGGGGACTTAATAAATTTTGTATCATTTTCACATGTTTTTTTTATTTACTCAAAAACGGTTTTAACGATTTTGATCAAACTTGGTATTTGATGTATTTATATGCCAAAGATATGATAACCAACATTTCATCACAATTGATCAACCGGAGGGGGGACTTTACTTAATAAATTTTGTATCATTTTCACGTGTTTATTTTATTTACTCAAAAATGGTTTTAACGATTTTGATCAAACTTGGTATTTGATGTATTTATATGCCCGAGATGTGCCTGTAAAAATTTCATCAAAATTGATCTGCGGGAGGGGGGACTTTACTTGATAAATTTTGTATCATTTTCACGGGGTTTTTTTATTTACTCAAAAACGGCTTTAACGATTAACAAAAGTAAGATATGAATGTAGAAGAATGTGTGACTTTGGAAAATGATATTTAGCAAAACACGTCAATTTCTAATCTAAGTAAGTTGGTAAGTGAAATTTGTGTGTTGCGCGCACGCACCAGATTTTTTTTTTTTTTAATTTCAGATTTATTTTTATTTTATTCTTTTTATTTTACTGTCGGCGTGCAGATGCGGTGTGTCATGGAATAAAGCTGGTGAAACAGAATCTTCTTTACAAAGCGGAACACATCCGCGAGCAAATTGGCAGCTGGAAGCCCGGGGCGCCAACTGAATTTGTACTCGGTGACGCTAACACAACATGCCCGCACTGACAGGCTACGCTCCCGGCTGAGGAATAGTAAGCAACAGTATAAGTATATCGTAAATATTAGATTGCGGAACATATAATTTAAGTTTAAACTTTTAGAGTGGTTGCTGCTTAATCCGCCGTCGGATAATCCATTTTTTTCAGATATCCTATTTAAAATTCTAGGATGGATCCAGATGGTCTTTTACAACATATGTTTATCGGATAATCCGTTGTTGCCTTCCGGTTAATCGACAAATTTTTTAGCTACCGACGGGAGTTCTTACTTCCTCGAATCCAGCTTGTGTTGGGTATAGGAAAGCTATAGAAGATCTTCTTAATACAGGGTAGAGAGATGGGCGTTTCGATTGTTTTTACAAAACGCCAACGAACTGTTCGTTAAAAAAAAAAAACAACTGTTGAAAAAAACGGTTTAAACCGCCGTTAGTCGCGCTGTGAGCATTTTGCTCACCCTTGCCGAAAATCTTGCGTATTTCGCTTATTTCTTTTTATTTAATTCTGACATTTTTTCTATTTCTCGTTTATACATTAACTCACTTTAGGAAGTTGTTTTTAAAAAAACAATTGCCGCGGTAAGACCCTATAAAACGTTTTGTTCGAAAAAACGGGTGCGTGAGCAAATTGCTCACAGCGCGACCATCCGTGACTCAGAACTGAGCCACCGTGCGGGCCGCTCCCTCACCTGCACGGACTTGTCCATCTCCGCAGTAATTAGCCCAAATCTTGTCAGTAGACGTTTGTCTTTCTTTGATGAAATATTGTAGCTGTTCCGTTTGGTAGTTTAGTTCGGAAAATGAGTGGAACAAGACATCCTGCAAAGATATTACTGCTTTTGGAGGATAATCCGGAAGAAAAAAAATGACTGTAAGTATTTTCGTCTCTTCTCTTAGGTTTTTTAGTAAAAGTAGGTTTTTTAGATTATTTTTTATATTTTTGAGTAAAATGAGGTATTTCGTTTAAAGATCGTTATTCCTGGCTTCTTGAAGTTGAGCAAAGTGGTTCGTACTGGAGGCGAAATCTCCAGTCTTCTTGCCAAAACTAGGGCCGGAATTCGTGTATCAACGTACCAACTTCAACAAAAAATTTCTTATTTTTCTTTTTGTAATTTTGAGTAATTTATGCTACTGCATTTTCTTTACAATAACTACTTCTTTTTTTAAACTAAAAATAGTGTTAATAAAGACTTTTATTCTCTTCTATTCATTCCACTCCTATAAATAAATTATAATAAATGTATTAAACTCATGAAATCACCTTAAACAGATTAATAATTTAATGATAAAGATATTCTAAATTAAAAGAAACAAAAATATTGCGAAGAATGCTGCTGAAAAATAATAGAGTCTCCAAAAACTGAGGTGTGAGCAATTTGCTCACGCGCGACCAACGGTGTCCCACGGAGGGGCGCGACCAGCGCCGGGTTAAAAAAAACAGGTTGGGGAAAACAGAAAACCTCCAGGCTAATGTTATTATCAGGTGTTTGTTTTGTTTTATTAGAAACGTAATAATGGCATTAATTCAAAGTTAAAAAAGAAAGAAAATAATCTGAGAATAAAATCAGAAAATGTCATTTATTGTTGAAGCAAAAAAATTAAAAAAAAAATCACAAACTTCAAATAATTTTGACAGACCTTTATCGAGGAAAATGTTAAAATATTATGAATTCTTGAAATATTACGTAAAATAAACTTCTTTAATATTTAGAATTTTTTACTTTTTTTTTCATTGTAATGAACTATATATAACTAGCATTCCCCGTCGCGGCATTGCCCGCGAGCCTTTAAAATCACTTCTGTGATCATTCTTGGTATTGATTTAATATAATATGTTAACTGATGTTAAGGAGATCTAGTAGAATCGGAGCTTCCGGGAGGTGGAATGTTGGAGGGGAAAGCTGCCGTCTCGGTAGAAGAGAGGGAGGCGCGCAATGGAGAGTTCACTAAAACAGCCGAAACAAAAAATTGCTTACTCCTCATAAACGCTTCATTTTTCGGCTTTAAAACATGGTTTTCGATGCCCCGTAAGAGCTTTCGAGTTAAACTCGTCCTATCAAGATCTTTAAAATGAGTCCAAATTAGATATTTTTTATGAAGATCAAAAATAGGTGTCCGTTAGAGTTAAACGACATTTTCGCCATTTAAACCCCTTAGGGGTTACATTTTTGAAATTCCTTTCTTAGTGGTTACCTACACCATACTACATTAAAATACATAAAAAAATACATTAAAATATAAATTACGAACTTTTTTTAGCTGATTTTAATTGGTCTTTCCGTGTTGCATTGCTGTACGTGACACGTCGCCTTTTAACTTGCTTCTTCTCCTTAGAAAGTTGCGGTAGTAGAGCTTTACACACGTCAAAATGGCCATTGCATAGCGTACCAGGTTTTCCTGGGATTAGAATTATTGCCAAATACCGCATAAAGCTCATCATTGCGATGTACTTCAAAAAGGTAAGGAAACAATTACCCAGCTGCCGTTAGTTCCACGAATCCGGCATGGGTTGAATGCTGAGACATATGAGTATAATAACTACTGGAAACAAAATAATTGTTACCTTAATCATTTTGAGTAAACGCAGAAAACTTGTCCCAATTTGGATGACATGTTGTACTACAATTTGCCGAAAATGACAACATTTTTCTGTTTTCATTCCCAATGATGGGAATCACAGTGTGCATAATTTTATTACCACTAATATTTAAATAATCAGTAGCCATATTCTATGTGAATGTTTATTTTAATGATTTTGTCTAGTTAATACATCAAAAAAAAAAAAAAAAAATATGGTTTAAAATCTCAAAAATAGGTGTCCGTTAGAGTTTAACCACAATTTCGCCATTAAAACCCCTTAGAGGTTACATTTTTGAAATTCCTTTCTTAGCGGCTACCTAAAATCTAAATTCCGAACTTAAAGTTTTTATCATTAGTAGTTTTTGCTCTGCTTTGATTCTATCAGTCAGGACAAAGCCTCTTAAATACATGGAGAAGAGATTGAAATAAACACGCACCTCCCCAATCATGGGAATCACAGTGTGCATAACTTGATTACCACTAATATTTAAATAATCAGTAGCCATATTTTATGTGAATGTCTATTTTAATAATATTGTAACGTTAAATCGATATTCAAATAAAAAACATACGGTTTAAAATCTCAACAATAGATTTCCGTTAGAGTTAAACGACAATTTCACCATTTAAGCCCCCTAGGGGTTACATTTTTGAAATTCCTTTTTTAGCGGCTACTTACATCGCCTTTAAATTCTAAATTCCGAACTTCAAGTTTCTATCATTAGTAGTTTTTGCTCTGCGTTGATTCTGTCAGTCAGGACAAAGCCTCTTATATATAGAGAGATAACTTCCTGTTATTGTAATGTATTCTCATCCATACACAGCAGTTTGGACATATGTTTTAATTAGCACTTGAATAAACTGACATTATAAAAAATGAAAGTAAAAGTGTCACTTTAAATTTTAAATGGAATAAATAGAAATTCGAAAATAGAATCCACAGAAAACCTAATGGAAAATCAAACAACGGAGCGCTAGTGGTGAAGAAAACAACTGTTCTTTTAAATTTCAGCCTTTCTGTAACTGGAAGAGTTGGAAGTTCTAAATTTCAACTGTTTGCGCTGGTTCAGGAAAACAGTTTTTTCCGTTTTTATAAAAAACAGTTTTTTCAAACAGTTTGGCGTTTTTCTTCCCAACACTAATACAGGGGAAATTCGTGGAATTTGATCGAAGTGCTAAGAGAGAGGACGTATGTCCTCGTTATGCTCTGTAGTAAAAGAGTGCCCTGGCGTTGGAGAGTGGCAATCCCATCGCCCGGCCTTCGGGTCGCAACCAGCCACTGGAACGGGACCAGTCCTCCTCAATTCATGGTGGTTACCCCCCCCATCATGCTTTGAGTAGGAGAACCGTAGGGCAGGAAACTGTCCGGCCCGCTACCCATTCGGGCATGAGGTACTAAACCAAATGGCACTACGGGGATGGCGTTCACCCGGACGCCATCAATGGGCGGTGCCAGGATCCCTTCGGGGTTGCCTGGAGTTGACGTAGTGGTCGTGGTTACTGAGACCACAACGTGCCGACCTGACAAGGTTTCGAGCGCCTGATGGGGTCAGGCTGGATAGTAGGTTTGTCCACTTCCTCTCTATTCGAACTGTTGGTGATTGGGGGAGTTCCGGGAGAGGCCTTCGGGTTGGTACGGCTCTCTCCTTTGCCACCACCAGCTTCAAACCCTGTAGTAAAAGAGAGGATAGATAATGTGGAAGAGGGGACTTTTAGCTCAGTATTATACTGCAGAAAATTACAAAGAGCAAGATACTACATTAAAATTAGGGATCCCGGTTTAAACACTTTCCGATTTACATTATCTATATAAATAAAGTTGAAATTCTGTTTGTTTATTTGTTTATTTGTTTTTTATAGAAATCCATACCGTTTGTCCTAAATTCTCCAAATTTTGCTCAGTGGTTCTTTGATACCAGGTGCGAACACCTGTCCATATTAAAACTGCATAACTTCAGCCAATCTCTTGGTATATTCTTTATTGTTAAAAAATTCGTCATGATCTCGCTGTACAATGGTTTTTTTTTTACGAAATCGACCGTTTGAGTCGAAAAAACGGCCTAAAAAATCATTTTATAGATTTTGATGAGGCCAACAAGGCCCGGTAAGACCGTCCCTTGGTAGGCGTCGAGTTCTGGGATTTTTAAACCATATGTTTTTTGTTTTTTTTTAACATTACAATACGTTTATTTACATGTATGGTGAATTTATTTTTTATAAATGCCTCCTAAGAAGCGAGCTTCAATAGGAGTATTGGGCTCAAAAGCTAAAAAACAACGTCAAATACGAGCAGCTGAAACTCTCGACGAACATCAAAATAGGATTCAACAACAGAGGCTTAGACAGGCAGAATCGCGGGAAACTGAGTCTGCCTAGGAATACGAGGCCCGCTTTGCGCGACAAAGGCTTAGGCAAGCCGATTTGCGAGAAGCTGAAACTGCAGGCCAATATTTCTGTTTGTTTGTTTGTTCTTTATAGAAATCCATACCGTTTATCCTAAATTCTCCAAATTTCTTAAATTAAAATTTCAGTAGTTCTTTCATACCAGGTGCGAACACCTGTCCATATTAAAATTGCATAACTTCAGCCGATCTTCAGCTGATATTCTTTATTGTTATAGAAATCGTATTGAACTTACTTTATAATCCTTTTTTACGAAATCAACCGTTTCATTAGAAAAATGAAATTCCCCGATCAAACCGGGTTATACAGCTTAAAGATGAATTTCTGTTAGTTCGTTTTTTCTTTTAAAAATCCATACTGTTTGTCCTAAATTCCCCAACTTTCGCTCAGTGGATCTTTCTTACTAGGTGCGAACACCTGTCCATATTAAAATTTCATAACTTCAGCCAGTCTCTGGGTATATACTTTATTGTTATAAAAATCGTTATGATCACACTTTAAATTTGTTCACATTTATTAGAAAAATGAAATTCCCCGGGTGAAACCGGGATATACAGCTAGTAAATATATATTTCCTTTGTATTAGGCCCAATATCTAATTATGACAAATAAAATATGTTTGAAAAAATAAGGGAATGTTGATTAAAAAATTTACCCTAAATTTCTCATTCTTCGTTTAATCATTTGATCACGTATTACTACACGACTGTAACCATTGCGGGCCATTCCAGAGCTATGTGCAACGTAAAACATAAATATCTGTTTTCTCCTTTCCTCCAACATAGTATTATTATTAAAATTTGTTAATTTTATTACAATAATTTTCTATGCCTCTGCAAAATCTCATACTTGGTTAGTAACGTTTTCAGGTTTTACAAGTCATAACACTTAACATATGTGTAGGACAAGTGTTTTCTACGATAAGCTGGAGTTTCTCTTGAGAAATGATTACACAGCTACGGGATCTTGGACAATTATCAGGCATTATACAAAGCACATGGACATATGAACTACTGTTGTAGTAATTGTGAAAGAGAGCTGCTTGTTTTGGAGTCGCTATCAACTGGTGACTAATGCAGTGAGGTCAGCTGAACCCAGTTACTATCTTATCAGTCAGCGTTTGAGTTCTCTCTCTGTATTGTTATTCCATTCATGATCGCTTAGATTAATCGATTCTGTTTAGTACCAGCACACAAGCCAGTATTATTATGTTACCACGCTTTGTTGTCCTCTTTACAGATATAATAAAGGGCTTAGTGGATGGACATGTCAAAGTGAGATTTTGAAGAGATTAGGACTTCTTTATAGATGATATGTTTAACCTGTTATTTTCTACTTTAAATGACAGGTTAAACACTGGTTGATACATTTATTCCGAACAACCAATCTAAAACAGCATACTAATTAGGATTCAACCCTACTATCACTTTTTCACAAAGTAGGGAAAATTTGGCTAAAGTATAAAGAAAAAAACTGGTGCGTGTGCGCAACACATAACAGTTGTTAGTTACTATCACTTACCAACTTACTTAGATTAGAAATTGTATTGTTAATTGCCACTTCTCAAAGTCACACATTTTTCCACATTCATTTCTAATTTACGTTATTACTTGCTCTATAAAAAACACTAATTATTTTTTATTATTGAATAAAAATTTTTACTTATGATAATTCGGCAATGTAAGCATAATACTCCAAGACATCTGATTTTATAAATCTCTATGTAGTCGTTGAAAACTTCATTTAGTTACCATGAAACAAATAATTCCCATTAAATAAACAGAACGGCTTTAATTATGAACATAGGTCTGTCATTAAAGGCGTACTACGCATGCGTGTTTTATGAGGTGACGGAATATTTTTCTTTTTTTTCTCCTATATAGATTTACTTGATTTTTTTATATTTCATATTTAGTCATTTCTTATTTTTAGGCATAACGAGAGACAGTTAATTTATCCACATAAACAAAAGCAAAGCTAATTTATAGGAAAACAAAAAAGAACCCTTCCCCATATAAGCCCCCGTCAGAACACTTAATAATGATAAATCTTACCTGATATTGAAGAACACCTAATTTTCATTAACTCTGAGGATTTTTTTTAATATCATTAAAGCCGTTTTTGAGATAATCGAAAAAAAGGTAAAAATTGGAAAAAAAACAAAAAAAAAACCCCAAAACGTGAATTTTGTTGAAAATCGGAAGTCTAAATTTTTCACGATTGCAATATTTTCCCTTACTATGTATTTCATATATAGGTAAGTGAAAGTAAAAATGAGTTATATTTTCATCCAAGTAAACTTTATAATTTATTAAAAAAAAATTATCTAAATCAACATAAATTCTTTTATTGGCAATCATTGGTTCTGATTTTGTTTGAGGGTGAATTGAGGTAAAATGTCATAATAGAATTTGATCGATCAAATGCGATCGATCGGAGATATATCGATTTCAAGATTTATATCCATAGATAATACGGATACATCTAATATATTTTCAGACCAAGTAATATAAAATATACTTACAGTTTAATTTTTTGACAGTATTTTTTTCGTTAAAAGTCCTGAAAAGTAGGATATTCTTCATTTAATTTTTCATTTTCAGACGATAATTAATTAAAAATTGATTAGAAGAAGCAAATGCCTGAAAAATACATGTATATAAGCAGAAAGATCAAAAGATAGTAATACTGACTCATCTCATTCTCTACGTAAGATCTTGTACCTAATAAACTCTTTTATTTAAATGAAAGTAAAGGAAGGATTCATATAAAACTAACTTTAAATACAAAGAGTGATGGTATTTATATTTTTTAATTTTCACTGATAAAGGCAAGCTCATTCCCATTAAAAAAACAAAAACAATTATTCAATTATCGTCTTTTGTTCAGGAGTTATAGAGTTTTGGCGACTGAATTACAAAATTTTCCAAATGTGCGTCGATAAAAATTGGAAAATCTAGAAATAGAGAGGGTTAGGTGCTCCTTGTAGTTAATCAGGCTATTCTTCTTGAGCTGTGTCCAGCAATTGCTTGTATTTAAGTTCTAGGTATTTGGGATCTATGTTTCCTCAAGTGTTTATTCACACTTTTGATAGTCCATATTCTCTTTTGTTGATATTCGAATATGATATTGCAAAACAAAATAAAAAATATTGCAAATAGCCATCAATCAAATAGAATATAAACCTATACAAGATTAGGGGACGAAGCAGAGATATATCTTGAGCTCGGCGGTAAACAAAGGACAGCTGCAACAATAGACTGTGGGAGAACTAAATCATACGGGGCCACACCCCACCATCTTTCATCCCCCCCCCATTTCCTCCATATTCAACAGTTTGCTCTTCTTATGTTCGCCCCTTGCCAACTTCCTACTGTCATTAACTTCTAATAATATTGACGGGGACCTCCTATTCCCATGTTATGTCGCTCTATCGATCCAAAAGAGAAGTTAACTTTCCCATTTCTCTAAGCAAACAAATAAACAAACACTGGAGGTTTTTTACTTTCACTTACCTATATAAGAAATATATAGTAAGTGGAAGTATTGCGATCGTGAAAAATTTCGACTTCCGATTTCAACGGAAATACACGTTTTGGGGTCCCCTGAGTCCAATTAACCAACTCCCGCGAAATGGTCTGTGTGTGTGTGTGTGTGTGTGTGAGCAGACTCGCTCAAAAACTATTAACCGTGCGAACCTGAAATTGGGTATTTAGTGTATGTATATGCCCGCGATGTGACAGCAAAAATTTCATCACAATTGCTCAAAGGGAGGGAGTACTTTATTTAGTAACTTTTTAAGTTTTTTTCGATTTTCTCAAAAACGGCTCTAAGGATTGTGATTAAACTGAGTATTTGATCTATTTATATGCCCGAGATATGACTGTAAAAATTTCATCAAAATTGATCAACCGGAGGGGGGACTTTACTTAATACATTTTCTATTATTTTCACGTGTTTTTTTTTATTTACTCAAAAACGGTTTTAACAATTTTGATCAAACTGGGTATTTGATGTATGTATATGCCAAAGATGTGATAGCCAACATTACATCAAAATTGATCAACCGGAGGGGGGACTTTACTTAATAAATTTTGTATCATTTTCACGTGTTTTTTTTTTATTTACTCAAAAAAGGCTTTAACGATTTTGATCAAATTGGGTATTTGATGTATGTATATGCCCAAGATGTGATAGCCAACATTTCATCAAATTTGGTCCAACGGAGCGGGCGCTTTATTTCATAATTATTTTTACAATTTTTACCTTTTTTTCGATGGTCTCAAAAACGGCTTTAACAATTTTTATCGAATTCGGCATATTAAATGAAAATTAGGTGTTCTTTAATATCAGGTAAGCTTTATCATTATTAAAATGTTCTGAGGGGGCTTTTTTTGGGGGGCGGGGCCTTTGTTGTTTGTTTGTTTCCTATACAGTACCTTTGTTTTTGTTTATATGGAGAAATTAACTGTCTCTCATTACGCCTAAAAATAAGAAATGGCTAAATATGAGATATGATAATAATAAAGAAAACATAAAGAGGAGAAAAAAAGAAAAATATTCAGTCAACTCATAAAACTCGTTGAGCCCACGCATGCGGAGTACGCCTTTAATGACAGGCCATTGTTCATAATTAAAGACTGTTCGAGAAGTGGCAATTAACAAAACGCATTAATTTCTAATCTAAGTAAGTTGGTAAGTGAAAGTTGTGTGTTGCGAGCACGCACCAGATTTTTTTTCTTTGAGTTCTCGTTGGTTTCAAAAGCCTAATTAGTAATTATATTAGGTAATTTTTCTACACCTTACGGTCCTTTATGACGGCGAAACGTGGCCGCTAACATTGAGGGATGAGCAAAGGCTGAGGGTTTTTGATAATAAGCTATTGCGTGAAATATTCGGACCAAAATGGGACGAATCAACTGAAGTTGAGCCGTTTAAACAACTCCAAAATCAGTGAACTCTATCCGATAAATGAAATAGAGGTGATTGCAACGCGGCTAATACAATAGGTATGAAAAATTGTGAAACTCTGTTGTGGGCGAATCCATAGAATTTCTTATTAATATTATTTCTTATTAATTTGTTGTGGACAAAATTTGTTCAAACTTTGTGTTGTACCCCCTCAGATTTTTATGATTCCTAGAAAATTACAATTTTAATCTTTGTTTATTTTACATTCTCCTCAGGATAAGGAACCTAATTAATATTAAGCTTAACTGCTAAAATAAGATTCTCCTTAATTTCTGAGGAGAACTGCTCATACTGTCCCAATTAATAGTTAATAGTCCCCACGATATCCACGTACACTGCCAAAAGTTGACTGATCACAAGTAAAAATACCTCTGCATTTTCCTCCCAACCTCCTGTGATAATAAAAAATTAGAGTATCTTCTGAACACCGGTGATATAGATAAGTTAAATCAAATTTACAACTTTACGATGAATACAATATTATAACATAATATTATAACTATAATAATGAATATTATTATAGTATTGGATATATTTTAATGTTTACGTTATACCGACGGATCAAAAATAAGCTACTTATCAGGCATCGCATTATACGTTCCAAAATTCAAACATATCGCAAAGTTTTAATTACTACCAGGTTGTTCATCCTTCACATCAGAATTATATGCTATTCTGGAAGCCTTAAAATATATTAATAAGTCGGAACAATTTAAATTTATAACATTAACAGATAGCTTAAGCTCATTGCAAGCAATAAATAATTTTAAAAACATAAACAATAACAAAGTCCTATTGGACATCATTAAATTGCATCACGAATCTTTAAAAAACGATAAACAGGTTGTATTCCTATGGGTCAAAGCTCACGCAGGGATTTTAGAAAATGAAAAATTGGATGGTTTTGCAAAAGAGGCTATATACACAGTAAACATTTCGGTCTATTATACTGATTTCTATTTCACTATTAAAGAAGATTACAGGAACACTTGGCAACAACAATACCAACAATCACAAACAGGCCAGCATTATAAATCAATATTTCAAAACATTTCACGTAAGCCATGGTTTTCAACAACAAATCTGTATAGAGACGAAGTAAAAATATATTGTAGGCTCAGATCGAACCACGGATTATCTAACAGTTATTTACATCGTATACGGATTTCGAATACGGCTCAATGTGTAAATTGTACTGATCCCAAAACACTTTACCATATTATAATGGAATGTTATGCCTACGAGCCCCAGAGAAGAGTACTTTTACAAGCCCTCGGCAATAACAACTTAACGTACAAACAAATATTGTCACTGAGCAGCATGGAACAGGTAGCTAGTGAATTTCTTGAAATCTATTAAGAAATACATTTAATCGACTACTAATAATAATAATTAGACAACAACTTAAATTCTGGCTGTATGGATTTATCCAATGCCATTAAAAAAAAAAAATTATGTATTTATTCAAGATTAAAATAATAGTAGCTCATTGCTTCAAATTAATTATTTATTTATTATTGATATTATAGGTTTCGTTTTAATTTTGTATTTATTAATATGTCTATAATTATTTTTGTTTTAGATTATTTTGTAAATCATATTAGACTCAATTGTGAAAAATCTCCTGCTATTTGTAAAAGTAATATTTGTACAAGACTATGATCTTTATGGAATAAAATAAAATAAATTATTATTGTTATTTTAAAATGTTCTCCTAAACTAAGAAGACTATAAAAGGAGCTTTCCGTTCCCATTTCACACGGTCCGCTGGGCTAATGGTTCATCAAGACCAAGCATCGCTAGATTGGATTCAATTGGCTAATTGGACCATATGGCTTCAATGGTCAACATAATTTCAGCTGTTTAGTCAGCTTGCAGCTTGCAGTGCTCTAGTGCTCAACTGCTCAATCTTTTAGTCTTGAAAACTTGAAAAATACATCATGATTTACTTAATTTAGTAATGGTCAACTGTTTTATTTAAGATAGGATGGTAAATTATCAGGCTTTCCAGTCAAAACATTTTATTTGGGGAGCCAGCGTTCCGTTCCTAACTCGTCATCCGGTATTGTAATGTAAGGCTGGTTGAAAAAAGACATACAATTAAGATAACTAATCAATTATTAAAATAAACCATTTAATTAATAAATAATTAATTATTTGCATTATCATCTTGACATTTATCGCCTTGGAATTCCTATCCCATACCATACTGTAATGTTATATCGTCAAATATAAAAACATATGCTTTGATATCCGAGACCGTTGTTTGGAACAAACTAAGCGGTTGGAGCACACTGTTTGGTTCCAGAATGTTCGAGGTCCATCTACGTCGTTCCACCACCTTCCACGAAGACGTGGAATTTCCAGAATGTTCGTTTTGCTTTATATATAAGGAGCGAGTGACTGGGGCAGTTAGTCTTATTCCTGTGCCTTGACTGTGAAGCTCAAGTCGTATGATTAGTGTGCTATAAAGTTATCATTTTTGTAACCTGCTTTAATATTTGAGTTGTATTAATCCGTTGGCATTGATGATTGTATCTTTTTGTTAAATAAATATTCTTTAACCCATAGAAGCGTCACAATACTTTCCGATCCAAACATTTTAGTGGATCTTCATCAGAGCTTACCAGAAAAAAAAAAAAAAAAAAAAAACTCTTTAGTCTACATATCACTCATTTGAGATAAGACTGCCACAATCCAAAAAAAAATTACTTTACAACAGAAGCATATATTGTATTTTTATAGCTATCTCTCAACTATATGGAAGACTGTCTTGACAACGTTTAATGTTTGTTTTAAATATCTGGAATTTTGATTGTAGGGCTATTCCACGTCAATTCAACACAGGCTTGAGCCTCACCATTACAGATTTTCTTGAAATGTGGTTCATGTGTACTACTTGCATCTACTAGAAAAAATCTGAAATATTACTGAGATGCGTCTACCCTTTTTCAAATTATTGTTCTCTAAAGCCCTCAAAAATAGGTCCAGAAACAGAAAAAATCAGAATTTTTTTTAAAAAATTTATATTTTTTAAAAAAATAGGTAGTATTATCTTTAATCATATAGCAAAATATAAAAGTGGGATGGAAATTTCTTCATTGCTAAAAACATTAAAAAGTAGTTATCAAATTTCTTAAATCTAACTTCTTATGATTAAACATAGATGTAGATGTTTTCCAAATTTGACTAGCGCTATGAGATTGGTGTTGTTTAACAGCGCATTCCATGCGGTTTCCTGTGATAAAGAACAATGCATAGGTATAGGCAGTATGGCCCATTTTTTTAAAAAGAAATATATAAAAAATAAAAAAAATGCCCTTTTTGAGAAAATTAAAATTAAAATTTTTAACTTGGTTTTAAGAAAATTTCTATAGCACTGACCTATACATTTTTCTATATATTATGAAATGGCATGGAATGCGCTGTTAAACGTCACTAATCTCATAGAAGAAAGAAGTTTCCCTATGCAACTTAACTTACTTAGATTAGAAATTGACGTGTTTTGCTAATTATCATTTCCCAAAGTCACACATTTTTCTACATTCATATCTTATTTTTGTTAATCGTTAAAGCCTTTTTTGAGTGAATAAAAAAAACCCGTGAAAATGATAGAAAATTTATTATGTAAAGTCCCCCTCCCGTAGATCAATTTTGATGAAATTTTTACAGTCATATCTCGGGCATATAAATACATCAAATACTAAGTTTGATCAAAATGGTTAAAACCGTTTTTGAGTAAATAAAAAAAAACACGTGAAAATGATACAAAATTTATTAAGTAAAGTCCCCCCTCCGGTTAATCAATTTTGATGAAATTTTTACAGTCATATTTCGGGCATATAAATAGAACAAATACTCAGTTTAATCAAAATCGTTAGAGCCGTTTTTGAGAAAATCGAAAAAAACGTAAAAAAAGTTAATAAATAAAGTACCCCGTAAACGTGTATTTCCGTTGAAAACCGGAAGTCGAAATTTTTCGCGATTGCAATACTTCCACTTACTATATATTTCATATATAGGTAAGTGAAAGTAAAAATTAGGATTTAGTAAACAAGTTTTTAGGAAGAGACTATTTAATTATAGACATAGAATGCTAGGCATCAAAGTCTCTTATTATTTCAATAATTCACTTAATCATGCAGATTACATGCCAAATTTTCGCCTATTCAGGAATCTTCAGGGCTATAAGGGTTTCGCAAGCAAGCTAGAAACAGACTGACTGACAGACAGACTGACTCAGTCTTGCTTTCTTATTACTGTCCTTTATGAATGAGAAAGTTGGCCGCTAACAATGAGATATGAGCACATGCTAAGGGATTTTGAATGTAAGGTATTGCGTAGAATATTTGGACGGAAGAGGGACGAATTGGCCGGAGAATTTATACGTTTGCCGAACTGAGTGAACTATATTCCGCTAATATAATAGAGTTTATAGCAGCGCGGAGAATAAAATGGGCATGTAAAATTGTCGGGTGTGAGCGAATCCCTAAAAGATTAATAAGCACTGGGCCGACTGGGTAACGTCCGAGGTTTAGGCCGAGACGGAGTTGGGAGGATTGCGTGAAGGCAGATCTGTCGAAGTTATGTCTGGTTTATGCGATTGGTGCATAGACTTATGCAAGATGTGTTATAGGCATCGAACCTTTGGTTTCGTTAAGCCTATATTATTATTGTTAGGTGTTGTTCTGGTGCTACGCTCTTACATGTGGCATGTAACTAGCGCCACACTTCGCACTATCACCTGAGAGTCATATACGCTAATTTTTTTTCTTTTATTTTCTTCGCCTAATTATGGAGTAGGAGAAAGAAGTTGCCTGATGGGGATGCATGGGGCGAAGAATGAAGCATGTTGTCAGGCCTGACATTTATCATCAAAATGTAAGTCATGTGCAAAGTTAATTTCTCGGCATAATCGCCCACCGCCAACTTTATTCATCGTGCGCATCGTCTCCACGATCGTCTACGTCATCCGTAAAACCCTGCAATGACATAAAATACTTCTTCCAAATTTCTACTAACATGTTTTGTATCCGTTTTATTAATGTCTGTTCCACTTTAAAATAGTAAATTTAAAAAAAAAATAGTAGTTTCTTTTTTTGTTCATTTCTTCATTAATTCAACCAGCTACAGATTTTGAGCCCTGACAGTCTGCCGGGGGCCAAAGTCGAACAGGTATATAGCTTAAGTTTTTGTCTGAGGGGTAATGAAGAACCTCTGTGTATAATAGCCTAAGTCGGCAATTTAGGGTTACAAGGGGATATTATTGTAGCAAAGTGTTAACATGGGTCACTACTGCCCTCCTAGCAGCAATCCCATGTTTATGTTAGCTGTTCCCCGGTAGTCGGGGGTTAATACGGAATCTAAATCCTGGCTAAGCTGGCAAGTTGTATTAAACCTCTCGGGGCCTCGCTAAGATGGTAAACTGATGGCTTTAGAGTCGGAGCAAACAAAGGGAGTACTGCAACTCCTCAACTTCAGGCCACGGTTAATACTTCAGGTTCTCTAAGTAGTTCATATCCTGCGGGACCACGTGGCAAACACCTCGTAATGGATGAGCGGATTTATTATGCAGCTGGGATAAAATCTGAACTGTTAGGAATTTTTTGATGTTTTTTCTTTCTTTTTCAAAATCTTTTAAAAATTGTTAAACACGTTCACACCACTGTAATTTACGCTCCTCGCCCATTGGCGGCTGTTTAATGCTATTCCAGGGCATTAGGCAGGATTGAAATTCCAATAATGATAAAATAAGCAATAAAAATACTATACTACTAGTTATGTTTATAATACGATAGCAATGATAATTGTTATTAAAATATCTGGTGCGGTGCGCGCATCACACAACTTCCACTTACCACTTGAGTAAACAAAAAAACAAAAAAACACGTTGTAGCGAAACAACATTTATTAAGTAAAGTGCCCCCTCCGTTTAACCAATTTTAATGAAATTTTGGGCTGTAGCATCGCGGTCATATACATACATCAAATACCAAGTTTGATCAAAATCGTTAAAGCCGTTTTTTAGTAAATAAAAAAAAAACTCGTAAAAAATAGACAAAATTCTTTAAATAAATTACCCACTCCAATTAATCAATTTTGATAAAATTTTGACTGTCGCATCGCTGGCATATACATACATCAAATACCAAGTTTGATCAAAATCGTTAAAACCGTTTTTTAGTAAATAAAATCTGGTGCGTGCGCGCAACACACAACTTTCACTTACCAACTTATTTAGATTAGAAATTGACGTGTTTTGTAAATTGCCACTTCACAAAGTCACAAACTTTTCCACATTCATTTCTTATTTTTGCCGCTTATGAGTAAATAAAAAACACACGTGAAAATAATACAAAATTTATTAAGTAAAGTACCCCCTCCATTTGATCAATGTTGATGAAATTTTTACTGTCACATTGCGGACACATACATACATCAAATACCCAGTTTGATCAAAATCTTTAAAACCGTTTTTGAGTAAATAAATAAAAACACGTGAAAATGAAACAAAATTTATTAAGTAAAGTCCCCCCTCCGGTTGATAAATTTTGATGAAATTTTTACAGTCATATCTCAGGCATATAAATAGATCAAATACCCAGTTTGATCAAAATCGTTAAAGCCTTTTTTGGGTAAAAAAAAAAAACACGTAAAAGTGGGACACAATTTATTAAGTAAAGTACCCTCTCCGAGTGATCAATTTTGATGAAATTTTTACAGTCATATCTCGGGCATATAAATAGATCAAATACTCAGTTTAATCAAAATCGTTAGAGCCGTTTTTGAGAAAATCGAAAAAAACGTAGAAAGTTATTAAATAAAGTACCCCTACCCTTTGACCAATTCTGATGAAATTTTTGCTGTCACATCGCGGACATATACATACACTAAATACCCAATTTCAGGTTTGCACGGTTTATAGTTTTTGAGCTAGTCTGTTCACACACACACACACACACACACACACACACACACACACACACACACACACACACACACACACACACACACACACACACACACACACACACACACACACACACACACACCACACACACACAGACACACACACACACAGACACAGACACACACACACAGACCATTTCGCGGGACTTGGTCATTTCGACTCAGGGGACCCCAAAACGTGTATTTCCGTTGAAAACCGGAAGTCGAAATTTTTCACGATCGCAATACTTCCACTTACTATATATTTCATATATAGGTAAGTGAAAGTAAAAAAAAAAAATACATGTATCATTCATTAACATATTATGGTCATATGTAAGATGTAAACAATAATAACTTGAACACTTTTTTTGAATTCTTTACCTAAAAATTTTAAATTTGGCATAAAGTTCTATTTTAAATCCCGTTGGTTTTTAGATTAGCTGAAGCTTTTTTATCTTTATCAGTGAATTTTGATTTAGAAAGACTTTAAAAAGAATAGGATATAATTAATTCAACCTGTAAAAATAAAAACCTGTACCACTAAAACGCATGAAGGGTCTTGGGCTCAGCACGGTGTAAGGAAGTACTGTTTTTTGGTCAGCGGTCGTGTAAGAAGGTGATTTGACCGTGTTCACGCTCAACGCCCAGGTTTCACGTTTCATTATTGTATTAAGGCTGGGTTTGCTCCAGGACGGTCTTGCCAAGCAAGATTCGAACTCGAGACCTTGTGCATAGCAGCTTAATGCCTTCAATGAACTACCCCCACCCCCTCCCCCCCCCCCGTTAATTATAAAATTATTCGTTTTTTTTTGTGTGGGGGTATTACGCCACTACCCAAGTGGAACAGACGGTATAGTGTATGAGTTATTAGAGATCTATAGTCTCATACATACAATCTTTAACTGAAGAAGAAAATAAAAATTCAAATTAAAAAAAATAAATACATATGTAAATTATATATTTACAACCGATGAGATGTTATAAAGATCTGTACGTTCCATTACATTTACTTCTTGTATTTTAGTTAATACAGTTAACTAATCATCAATAATTTTTTTGTCAATTTGAAAAAATTCACATAGTATAAAGTCATAAGCATAAATTATAATTATTACAAAGCGAAATTTAACCCACCATGGTGATGTACAATACAAATAATGCAAACGACGATTTATTATGAATTCAAATGATAAAAATAATTGTTATTTATTCCATTAATTTAAATTATGAATAAGATAAACATGATAAACTTGTCACTAAAATAAGCATAATATTAATTTCATCACAATTAATTATTCTGTCTGGATTACATATTACTTATAACTCATATTATTTGTTATGTTAAATGCTTATTTCATTAATAGTGATCGGATTTCCTTGTACAAATAAAATTTGAACAAACCTTTTTATCGCACCAGTTAATCATTTATACTGCAAACACGTCTTGTTTGTATTTAATTATATTAACGATAATGATATTAGGTGAATTTCCAAACTTTAGTTCAAACCGTCCTTAAAATACTTTCAACAAGGTCCTGATAAAACATTATAAAGTAAGCTATTATGTGAGTATTCTTAATTAAAAACTAATAAAGCGAATAAAACCTAGTAGGTCAAAAAATCTTCATGGTCATCTAAAACCTTCATTTACCAGAATTTAAATAGTTTTAAACTCTGGTAAAGCAAGGATGGCTTTAAATAAGTTTTGTGTTCCAATTCTGGTAGCACTAAGTAAAAAAAAAAAATAATAATAATGTAAATTTCTAGTCAATGAAAGGAGGGTGATAACTTCTGTGATGCTAAATCTTTCCATAAATCGGTTCCTACCGGAGAATTTCATTTTTTAAATCTATAAAATATATAGAGTAATTTACTTTTATCGACTCAAACGGTCGATTTCGTAAAAACCAATGTAAAGCGAGATCAAAACGATTTTTATAACAATAAAGAATATACTCAGAGATAGGCTACAGTTATACAATTTTAACATGAACAGGTGTTCGCACCTGGTATCAAAGAACCACTGAGCGAAATTTGGAGAATTTCGGACAAACGGTATGGATTTTTATAAAGAACAAACAAACAGAATTTCATCTTTATTTATATGGGTCATTCTCCCAATACATACCAATTTATGTCCCAATGAGATCATATTATTTGTGTGAAATTGCTAATAATTCAATCGCATCCAGTGGTTAATAGAAAACCTCAGCTTGTTGTTCAAGGATTTTCGTCTCAGTAACGATTTGTTTATAGGCCTAAATTTAAACTTAAAATGTCAATATCTATCTCTCCCACCTGTCCCAAAGCTCACGTTGCTGACTTTGATGGCGGAAAAAAGATATGTATTATTTTATTTATAATCTAATATTTTTCCATACTTGTTAGAAGGTCTTAATAATTTGGTTTTAGGATATATTGTTATTTTCGAATAATAGAAAAAAAGTTATGATCCATAATCTACCTACCCCATAGATGCAACCTATCTCCCTCTACTTTAGAAACTTTTATTTCATTATAATTCATTGTTGGCGAGATTGTAACAGATTCCCGTCTCAACAAGGATAACCTTTTTCACAGAAGTTCTGCTCTAGTTTCCTTGTGAGGGTGCTTTTATCGGTTAAAACAGCGAGTATCGTTTCATCTCCTATCTCCCTCACCCACTGATATTTCCTTAAAGGTGAGTTTGATTCACGTTATATTACAGTTAACTTGTAGGCTTACAAAGGATTTCAATAATCCATAAATTTTGTTAATAAGAAACTGACATGGAATGGTCTACTTTAATATAACCTCAAAAACCTATCTCCCTCACATCTATCTTCCTCACTCGTGTGGAATGAGGGAGATAGACTTTGAGTGAGGGAAATAGGAACAAGGTGATGTTTATCGAAATATGATTCGATAACAAATCTTGGTAGAAAAAATAAATAAAAATAAAGAGATGTATGTGATAAGTGAAATTGATTTTCAGGTTTGTTTTGAGCACATTTAAATAATATTTAGAGATTACAAAGACTTAATGAGTTGACACGAATTGGGTTTGTTTGTTTACTTTTTACTTTCACTTACCTATATATGAAATATATAGTAAGTGGAAGTATTGCGATCGTGAAAATTTTTTTTACTTTCACTTACCTATATATGAAATACATGGTAAGTGGAAGTATTGCGATCGTGAAAAATTTCGACTCCCGGTTTTCAAAGGAAATACGCGTTTTGGGGTACCCTGAGTCCAAATGACCAGGTCCCGCGAAATGGTCTGTGTGTGTGTGTGTGAACAGACTAGCTCAAAAACTATAAGCCGTGCGAGTCTGAAATTGGGTATTTAGTGCATGTATATGCCCGCGATATGAAAGCAAAAATTTCATCAAAATTGCTCAAAGGGAGGGGGTACTTTATTTAATAACTTTTTAATCTTTTTCGATTTTCTCAAAAACGGCTCTAATGATTTTGATTAAACTAAGTATTTGATCTATTTATATTCCCGATATATGTCTGTAAAAATTTCATCAAAATTGATCAACCGGAGGGGGGACTTTACTTAATAAATTGTGTATCATTTTCACGTTTTTTTTTATTTACTCAAAAAAGGCTTTAACGATTTTGATAAAACTGGGTATTTGATGTATATGTATGCCAAATATGTGATAGCCAAGATTTCATCAAAATTGGTCAAACGGAGCGGGCACTTTATTTCATAATTTTTTTTCCAATTATTACCTTTTTTTTCGATGATCTCAAAAACGGCTATAACAATTTTTATCAAATTCGTCATGTTAAATGAAAATTAGATGTTCTTTAATATCAGGTAAGCTTTACCATTATTAAAATGTTCTGAGGGGGCTTGGGCCTCTTTTGTTTGTTCCTTAATAAAGTACCTTTGTTTTTGTTAATATGGAGAAGTTAACTGTCTCTCGTTACGCCTAAAAATAGGAAATGGCTAAATATCAGATATTATAAAAATAAAGAAAACATAAACAGGAGAAAAAAATAAAAATATTCAGTCAACTCATAAAACTCGTTGAGCGCTTGCGGAGTACGCCTTTAATAACAGACCATTGTTCATAATTAAAGCCGTCCTGTTCATTTGAGAAGTGGCAATTAACAAAACGCATTAATTTCTAATCTAAGTAACTGAAAGTTGTGTGTTGCGCGCACGCACCAGATTTTTTAGCGTCCCTATATGCAACTAAGGTGTACTGGACTATGCTACAGTGGGAGTCATAAATTTTGCATAGCCACGTATAGTTAGGATATGGATCTTGACATCGCACAGACTCGGGTCCTCTATTTTACGTCCTATCCGAGGGACACTTTTCGCTTACAACTGGCAAACGAAGGGATTAATCGAAAAAAAATTATATTACCGAAAATGTTTTCCTTGAAAACCTGAAAAGATTGACACCATTTAGAAACCTCTACGACTATTTTTCTCGTTACAACCGCGGTTCGGTGCTTATAACTAGCAATCGAAGACGAAATGAGTGATTTGTATATTTTTCCGCTGTAGCGGTTAAGGAAAGCTTTAAAATAATGCCTTATTCATGAAATTTGATAAATTATTAAGGAAGTTATGGCGCGCCATTAATTCTTCATTCATCCCTGTAATTTGCACGGTTAATGTAGGATTTTAAAAAAACTTGAAACAATAACAGCATCAAACCGAAATAAATGTAACGCCTCAATTTTCTTGGGTGAGAGCTCTAGTGCAAAGGCTCACCATTCACTACAAGCAAAGTGTGCTACTTCAAACAACCTACTTGTAGTCGTAGTTTATTTGATTATTTAAAATACAAAATAAAAATAAAATAGTATTTTAGAATTAAAATTAAAATTATTTTATTTTATTTTAGTATTTTAGAATTAATTGAAAATAACGTGTAATTTATTTTATTTTAATTCTAAGTCAGCCCCCCTCCCTTAGAGACCTAGAGGAGGATTTTTCTTAGCTAATAGTTCCTCCCCAAGGTCATCCGCCCTTGCCATTCGCACCGTAGCAAAATCCTTATAAATCCCAAAGTTGGCCGAAGTTGGCGCTGAAAATTTTACCACAGTTCCTCTACTACCAACAGTTACATATTAAACAATTGCGACCGTAACGCAAACTTTTTATAAACCAACAAAGTCAAAAAATCATACTTATTTCAGCAACGATTTCGAAAATTACTTTCTTCTCTAACTATTGATATTATTCAAACATGTTTAATCCATAACAGTGTACATATACATGACACACTCCTGATGTATTGGGGAATATTTTATTGTTAATCTTGTACAGGGTAGAAATTTTTTTTTATGATGCTAGAAAAGTACGATTTTTTCAATAATTAAAAAGTTCAATTTTACCGGTGCACACACATTTTAATTTTGAACTAGTTAAAAAAATATATTCTTTCCATTGTTCTACAAATATCTAAGTATTCGAAAAACAAGAAAAAATTAGGTTTGGGCTACTTTCATTTTTGAGGTTTTTTCCCAGGTTGGACCACTGTGTGGCGTACCGACAAAAAAAAAAAAGGCCTTGAGAAATAATGTATGTATGTATATGTATCTACGAAGGCATTTTTTGTAAACCCCATTAGCAGCCTATCTTTTAACACTTAGCGGAAAAAAATCTTAGGAAAATGTAATTTTTTCGCATTGAAATTAGAACAATAAAATTTTAATAAAATGGGAGAATGACCCATATTTATTTGTTTTTCTATTGTATTTGTTAATCTCTAATAATTTAAATTATATATTGATAAAGTTATCATATGTATCTAAAATTTTAAGACAAACATTGTCGGTTAAAGCAATCCAAAGGCGAATCAAAAACTCGTTTATAACGAAACCATCTGAGCCATCCACGGGTAGTAGTGTACCAGCGGAACTAATGAGAAAAGTAAGTTGACGGTAAAATATTGATTCGTCAACAAGTTGAAACCGATTCGAGTGCTATCGAAAACTTTTGATTAGGTCGCTATCGAACAAACTCTAGTCCAGGTGAAGTCGAGTCTCAAGTTGTTGGCCCCCAGGGACTTGAGACTTGGCCGGTCAGCAAGTCCGGGGGAAGACGAGGATGTTCTTGAGCTCTAGTTTGCATCGAAAGCACTTCGACCAGAATTAAAGTTATATCTTAAATTAGGAGAAAGTGTTGCTTTCTTCTCATTTATGATTCCTATTTATATAGATTCCCGGACCTGGCATATCTTTTTTCGTCTCATAAAATTATATGAAAATTAAATAACCATTGTTAGATTGATTAATAGTCAGGATTTTCAGTTAAAATTATTTTTATTTTGAAAAGCTTATGTTTCGATCCCACTGGTGGATCATTATCAGGGCTTCTGAGTTCAGAGTAATATAATTACTCTGGATTCAGAAGCCCTTATGAAGACGTTGGCTTTTCAAAATTAAAATAATTTTAACTGCAAACACTTACGATGAAACAACCAATCATAAAGAATAACAGTTCCCTATTTTTCACCTATTCAAATAATAATTCTTTAATCAATATATATTATAAAGCAAAGTGTACAATGTGCGTGCCGAAAAGGCTCAAAAACGACTACACGTACTATCAAGAATGTTATGTCGTCATATTGCCCTATTGCCCCTAACGATGAAGAAGGTTTCAGTTTTCATTTTAAGTGTGTAATGTTGAAGGGACAAGGGCTGTAATTTTAAGCCTCTCGCTACATGTAATTAGCCCCTCTAATAAGCCCAGGCGAGTTTATGAATGAAAAAATTTAGTTCGACATTTGGAAGCCAGGAGCGCTAGCTAAGCTCAATTCATAAGATTATCGTTCATTACTTCGGTTTGTTATGGTTTTAGCTTCAGCTGTTTTCTTTAAATTACACGAGATTTTGTATAAATAATTATTTTTTCCTTTTTATTTTTCAATAAGGTCATTACATCTCTGCAATGAATTGAAATCAAAAATAAAGAAAACCAACTGGATTCGTAAGCGAATTAAGTGTTACAGAAGAGGAAAGAATTGGTCGAAACATTGACTTTAATCAATTTACAATATAAGAGTAAA
Source organism: Aelia acuminata (assembly GCA_911387785.2). Lineage (NCBI taxonomy): Eukaryota > Metazoa > Arthropoda > Insecta > Hemiptera > Pentatomidae > Aelia > Aelia acuminata. The sequence goes on from OU426982.1 coordinate 136,264,178, forward strand.
TTTACAACAAAAGAAAAATTGGTTATTAGTGTAGTGAGCGAATAAAAAGTAACACTGAATAAAATAGATAACCTAGAGATAATATGAATAAAAGATATAACCTAATGGAATATATACCGAAAATAAAGTGTTCATATAATATTTCTGTTTAATAGTTCTGTTCTGTCCGTAAATTTTCAAACGAATTCGAAAAAGGAGAAGTTACTCAACTTGATAAGGATGCGGTATCGTCATGAGAATGGTATCAATGGAATCAGAACATAGAAACCATAAAAAATGGTACGTACATTTGCTGCCAAAATATTTTTCTTAATCAAGAAAACGGAAGAAAACGCATTGAGAGAACCGCATTAATAGGGTCCTCTGACTCTGAGGTTTCGAAACTTACCACTAATATTAAACTGAAGTTTCAGGATGGTACAAATTTTGTTTTAATCATGATTAATTTTGGTCTATTTTTCTGTACTATTACATTTTAAAGTTATTGTTTCATTCCACCTATTCCACAACTCACTGAGCGAAGCCGGGCCCCACAGCTAGTAATAATAAATAACTAATTTTCAACAAAAATTAAATTTAAGTAATGTTTCGAGGCCTGGATGCTGAAGAGAAAGTATCGTCACGCCTAAATTGGCTCTACTAGGATTGACCCCACTACTAGCTTAATGATAAAAAAAGTCTTAATGGGAGTTAAAAATCCTTGGCTATGCCGTCCCTAGTAATAATAAATAACTAATTTTCAACAAAAATTAAAATTAAGTAATGTTTCGAGGCCTGGATGCTGAAGAGAAAGTATCGTCACGCCTAAATTGGCCCTACTAGGATTGACCCCACTACTAGCTTAATGATAAAAAAAGTCTTTATGGGAGTTAAAAATCCTTGGCTATGCCGTCCCTCGGATAGGACGTAAAATGGAGGTCCCGAGCCTGTGCGATGTCAGGTACTCTTCAAAGATCGCTATCCTAACTATACGTGGATAGGCAAAATTTAGGATTCCAGCTGTAGCGACGTCCAGATAGCCTCAGTAGCTCAAAGGGACGTTGAACAAACAATGATACAAACCTGATATGGAGATGGAGATGGAAGAAGACCGTGATCGATGTCCAGCAGTGGTCAACTTTCTTCTTCTAATGAAGTTATTAAAAATCATATTATAACAATTCCGAAAAAATAAAAAAGTAAAACTTTTACAAGATTCTACAAGAAATAGAAACGAAAAAAGGCCAAGAGACAACCTCATATCTTTTATATATGGGTCATTATCTGAAGATGCGTAGATTTCACTTGCTAAAATTTCATTATTGAAAAGTTATTATATCGGGCCGAAAAAAATCATACGTACTCAGTGGTATATTACCTCACTTTTTAAATAGTAGCCAGACAGGAGAATCTTTAATTGTTCTCTTAAAAAATTATAAAAACATTTTCAAGATGAGGGAGTGGAGGGTGAGTGAGGTAGTAGTAAACTTTGAGAAGTGAAAACAAAAACGAGTATATATTAAAGAAATACAATCTAAAAAAACAATAGAAATACAATAAAAACAATTTCAAATTTAAAAATATGAAATTCCAGACGCTTATAGCCAAAAGGAAGCTTGTTATTAGAATTAGGTTAGGTTACAGTTACATACTTTTGGTCATAGTTTAGGAATCGTCACCTTTACATTCAAAAGCCTTTTCAAATTCTTTTGAGAATTCAAAGAATGGAGGTATTCGCTCCCTCATTTAAGAAATTTGTGGAAAACGTGAGGGAGTGAAGTTTTCAAAGTTTTTATTATTCGTTAATCACTGTAAGTAGGTTAAAGTTGAAAAAGACAGCAGAATCAAAAACCATGACCATTTTCCATCGAAAAACAATAGTTGAGTGAAAAAATTGCTTGGAAACTTACCAGTTTTTTAGAAGTGAGGGAGTGAAGTAGCTATTGACCACAGCGTAGATTTCCGATAATAATCTAAATCTGACAGCGGAGGCAAGCGATCGTAGCCCCTGGTCGCCAGACAAAACGATCCTAGGGTCTTCCCTCAACCGATTCTTTCCCCGGGCTTTGAGCCATGTTCCCCTCAACGCTCAGACCATCTAACACTTGATGTGAGGGAGTGGAGAAAAAACGTCTGGACATACCTTTTTTATATTATTTATTGTTATTGGTAACAATAAATGACACCGCTTATTTTTTCATCGAATCTTGAAGTAATAACTGACTCAACCAATTAATCAATTTAATCAAACACTCAATTGTTGAAAGAATACGAATTTTTAAAGTAGCTTGCCTGGGAGTCGGACGAAGTGAGGGAGTGAAAAAACAATTACTTTTATTTTTTTTGACCAATTATAAATTTAGTTTGGAGCTAAAACATAGCCTCCATAGAACAATAAAAGGAGTGAAATAGTTCATATTTTTTTCTAGTAACTAGCTCTCATTTCAATAGTTGAAAATGGACCGAACGTACGATTTACACATTTTCAGATAATGACCCATATAAATATCTCGTGTCCAGATGTTTGTCGGAGGTAAAATCAGAAATTACTTGACCGATTTTGATGAAATTTGTCTCATTGTGTGTAGTTTTCTCCAACTTAAAAGATAGGATAGTAATAATTATCTTGATAATTGACCCCAATATTTCATTTATTGCAAATTAAATGCTAATTATACTACAATTGAGTGTGATTATTTGCAAGTTCTCTAAATTTCCAATAGATGCTGACTTTGTTTGACCCTTACCGCTTGCTGTCTGAATTTGGTTGCTGCAGACCTTATGGTTCACCGACTGTTTCACTATACCCCCCCCCTAATTATATATATATATATATATATATATATATATATATATATATGAGCATATATACATATGTATAACTATACACATACACACACACACACACCTATACTCATACTATATATACGGAGTAGTAAAGCCGCGTATAGAGGGATGAGGACGGTTTGGAGCAGTGCCCAGACGCATTAAGTTGCTTAGTGCCGGAAGGGGCTGCCAACATTGAGGGGGGGGGGGGGCCGATAAAGCTTAAGCTCCACGATAATTCGGGGCCAGCCTTCTTTGCTTTAGTACCTTCGATAATTGCTCTCCTTAAACGGGATTTCATCCTATTTATTTTGTATAATATTTTAAAGGAAAATAATAAATATAAATATCGTCCAAGAATAACCAAGAACGGTTGGTTATGTGCAGCAGATATTTTCTTTATGTTCAAGTCTATCATCAACTGAAATTCTTATAACAATATTGCGATACGCCCAGTTCTCCATGCCACTACAAACTTTAGTTTGACCAGGACAATATTTAAATAATATGCAAAAATTAAAGTTTGACCATGTACGAGGTTTTTCAACTGCCAAGCTTTCACCCATCTTGCTGTTGGCTTATTCAGGGCCAATACAAGAATGAGAGTGGAGAAGGGGATCACTAACTTATAATCTTCCGAGGTGCCTTTTACGTAGGGGATATCAGTACAATAGTTAGTTTGATGTAGTTTTTTGTAAGTGTTATGGCTATTTTTCCCGAGGTGCCTTTTACGTAGGGGATGATAGTACAATAGTTAGGATTGACAACTACCACCACAGATCCATCAGAGAGGCTATAGAAATTATAAAACAATCAACCAATATAAGCAAAGAAGACGGATACAGACTTTTTTTTTTTTATTGGTCCTCCCCTTCGTCTCTTAGGCTATGCGGGGTTTCCCCGGAACCGGGGAAAGGGTGGAGGATTGATGCCGAGTATTATTAAATTTCCACTGGCTCCGGGTTTTGAACTTGCTATCTTTCGGTTCTCAATCATACCTTGCCATTAGCAACGCGTATTTTCTGACGCGTTTACCCACTCGGCCATCCCGCCACCCCCAAAATAAAAAATAGGAGAGAAGTTAAGGACTCCCTTTGACAAGGATGGAATACAGACGGATTATTCTATTTATTTATTTATTCTTCCTACCTTGCCGCTTAAGGCAATACGGATTTGCAGCAGTGAGAAGATTCTGAGAATCAACTCACTGTCGCAACGTGGCATAAAATAGCAGTTTAATCACTTATGTGTCATCCTGTTCTGTGTTATGTACTTCTGTTCACTGATGTGTTCTTGTGTTTATTGGTGTGTTATTCTATTCTTCTCCTTAGTCCGGCGGTCTTCCCGGAGCAGCTCTAGCCCTCCGTCCCAAGGTGAAGTGATCCTGGCCAACTGCTTCCTTCCACCCGTAAATAAAGGATTTGAAGTACGGGTAGTTCTCTTTCACCATCAGCTGAGGGAGATCGTTAGCAGTCAGAATGTAGAGCCCTGTCTCTCTCAGCAGGTCGGCTCTTAGTGTCTCATAGGCAGTACAGGTCAGTAAAACCTGCTCAGCGGTCTCCGGTTCCCTACAAGTTAGGCATAGGGGATCAATGTCCTTACCATGTGCTACGAGCTTGGCTCGGAAACCCCCATGCCCCGTGAGGAACTGTGAGACCCAATAGTCAGGGACAACCCATGTGGCTTTTAGCCTGGAATGAACGGTGGGGAAGTATTTCTTTAGGATAGCCCCTTTTATTGTCGTCACCCATCGCTGGTTCCAATTTTGTATCGTGTTCTCACGAATAATACTTCTCCATCTTCGTGGGTCTTCACCTATCCTCACTCGAAGGTTTACCGGTAGATCCGCAATACAGACGGATAAAGACTTAGCAAAAACTGGTAACCTGCAATAAACAACATTCGACAGCACAACGTATCTCAGAGAGCTCCCTTTCCCCTTCCCCTTCCTCCTCGGGCGCTAACCAGTGGGAACACAGAATTCGCCCCCGACGGAAGATTATAAGTTACTGATACCCTTCTCCAAACTCATTCTTGTATTGGCCCTGAAGAAGCCCACTGCAAGATGGGCGAAAGCTTGGCATTTAAAAAACCTGTTACATGGTCAAACTCTGAAGAAGAAATGCATATTTCTTCCATGGAAGCCTAAAACAACAATATTTAAATAAGTGGTAGGTTCAAATACCGGACTGGGCCAATCTTTTCTCTTCTAAAAATAAATTTAAAAACTTTCATGTTATTATGACAAGAAAACTAATCTAATCAATATATATATATATATATATATATATATATATATATATATATATATGTGTGTGTGTGTGTGTGTGTGTGTGTGTGTGTGTGTGTGTGTGTGTGTGTGTGTGTGTGTGTGTGTGTGTGTGTGTGTGTGTGTGTGTGTGTGTGTGCGTGTGTGTATATATACATCTCGTATATAAGCGGTAAGGGTGACTCCAAACAAAATCAGCTTATTGTCCCCTCTCGACTTGTTTTGTGACAGACTGCACGTGCTGAAGTGAGGTTTTGCGTGGCAATACTAAAAGTTTTTATCGAAAAGATTATCGTCTCTATGTATGAGTAATTATTTTATTCAATCTGCTCTTACAAATTTTTCATTATTCATGCACCTCTTAAGACTTTGCCTGACTTTGGCGTTCGTACCTTATCGCGTTCATCGTAGGAAGTGAAAGACATCAAAATGGCTAGTATGGGGTTCCTTGAAACAAGGGCGTTCGGGGGCACAATGAAACGTTTCATGGAGTCCCACGAGTATTTCATTGTGCAATAAGCAGTCGGTTTTTTTTTTTGTTTTTTTTTTTTTTTTTCATTTTCATACAGAATGGTGCGAAATCTTGATCACCAAGAATTGAACACCAAAAACACTCTATTAATTTATGACAGCTTTACTCTGTGACAACCAAGTCAAACTTTTCTCTCTCCTAAAGAATTTCGTGGCTATCCTATAGCTGGAGAGCCGACAGGAATCCGAATAAAGATTTTCGTTAGTTATAGTGTTGTTTTTTTTTTTTTTTTTTTCAGTTGTTTCAAAGTAACTCTTGCACAAATTAAATACACCAACAGAAAAATGACATTTCATAATGTTCCCTGCTATCATTAGCCCTGACTATGATACCATGTTCTGATTGGAATTAGTGTTATTTTATTGTTGGTGTATTTAATTTATTCAAATAATCCTAAAAACGGAAAACATTTTATTAACTTGATTAATTACTTACTTACTTGACGAGGAAGAACACTAAAAGGACAGATAAATATTTCGCTTTTCTCATTTACGGTACCTCTTCATGATATTGTTATTTTAAATAATTTGGACACATACCTGAAACAAACACAAGAATATTACTAACATACCTAGAAAGGGCAAACAAATATAAATGTTTCAAAATTGTTGGCAATGTTAGTGTTATGGCCAATCTAAACCAAAAACAGCAGAGGGGTGGAAGTCAAGAAGCTTTAAAGTCAAATCTAAGCGCAGATTGTAAAGAAATTTCTGGATGCTTCGAAGACCGACGATCTTCCTTGTGTGCAGTAACTAGTGATAATTTGTGATATTATCTGGGAGAATGTTGTACATTTAGAGGTGTTCTGTTATAAGCATTGTACATTAGATTAATTAGTTATTAGTAGTTTATTGGACAGCAGATGTCATTATGAACATTAGATTTGATAAATTGTAGCTTTTAAGAATTCGTATGTGGGAAAGTGCCCTATTTTGGAATAATTTTTTTTAATATTTAATTGGAAGGCTCTAAATAGCTTAGACGATTCAAAAAATGTTTTAGTATAATAAGCAGTAGTAGTAGACCACATCAAACATGAAAAACATCCCATATCTCCCTTTTGAAATTTGTAATCATAGTTAATGTCAGATAAGTAAATTTTGTACCTTTTGAAAATAGGCTCAAAAACAGATTGTAGAATAATAAAATAATACTTCTTGAACGATGGATATGTTTGTCGGATTATTAGCTGAAAAAGAATTTTAAAACGTTTCTTTTAATTCTTTTTTTTTTTTTTTTGTTAAATTATTTTATATAATGGATTCTTCAATGTAGCGGGGGGCCCTTTAGGCAATATCTATCCAGCAATTAACCTCCGTAATAAAAATATGTCCAGAATAAAAATATTTTGAATCGTGGTTCATTAGTTTTTAGCCATCATTTCTTCACCCTGCATCTTATGCAGCATCACTGTGATACACTTCATGTTTACTATAATCTACCAGTAGACAAACGTTGCAAGGCTCCAACCAGACAAAGCTGCAGGCATCTGATAAATCTTTGCAGTTCTACATTAAAAAGAACCGCATATTATTTAGTCGGCATTTCTTTCCTATATATTTATTCTGTAATTCGTGGTACATCTTTTGGCAAATGTCTCCTACTGCAATGTAAGGGCTAACACAATTCTTCAATGCGAGCGATAGTTTATTTTAACATATTTGTTAATTACATAATGTATATACATTGATATGCTTCTTAAAATATAGTCATTTCCGGTAACCGAAAAAATATCTACATTTCCCAAGAAATGGGCACTAATAATCCACCATGACCGTATCGGAGTTGTCAAATTAGCAACTTTTATTTCTTGGTATGTGAATAAGTATCTATGAAAACCCTTATTCCATTGTTATGTAAATTAATTTTTACATGGTGAAGTTTATATGTCTGCTAGACTTAAGCGCCTCAGGAAAAAAAAAACAATAGAATTACTTTTAAAACAAAAGTTCTTATTATAATTAGATGGATATTACTAAAATGATTCAGTATAAATCTGATTGTAAATATCAATTGAATCCTCTTTAGGTTACAAATGCAAAATGTAGCTAAGGTGAATAAATCACATCTTGAATGACTTATCATTATGTCCAATATTTTTTGACGGGTTTTTATTTATTTTTATGTTTTAGACAGTAAATACGAGGAAATACCTACTATTATAGCTCAAGATATAAGATCCATTTTTGTTCTCTATAAGATAACGACTTGAAAATGGTTCGCTTTAACATTTAACGAGCCCATCATCATAATGTTCTCATAATAACCACAACCCGGTCAGATAATAACCATTTAGCCATCAAAGGGATCGTAATAATAATTCTTCTCAACAAATTTGAGGTTTAATGGAACCTCTGAATAAATACGAATTTAATTCCCGAGCGAAATTGAAAGTTTTAATAATAACTTGGCAAGCTATCCAAGATATTGAAATACTTGGCATTCCAATAAAGAACTCTAATGCAAAAATACAACAGCATAGTCAATGTAAATTAATTTTTTTTTTCCATGAAAAGTTATCGGGTTTCATAAAAAATTGTATGTAGGGTCATTGAATATCAAAAAAATCATTTTAAAAAAAAAATGAGGGGCGTGTAATGGTCAAGAGATCTCTTTAAAATAGGTTGATAAATTATCAGGATTTTTAGTCAAAACAATTTCTATTTGGAGAACCAACGTTTCGATCCAAACATGTGGATATTCTTCAGGGCTGGTTTAGTTGAGAGTAATAGAGAGACTCTAACTCTGAATCTCTGTATTACTTTGCATGATTAATATTCAAGTGTTTCAATTTTATTTTTGAAGAGCAAACGATTCATTCTTACACGTGGATCTTCATCTCAGGGCTAGTTGAGTTGTTGACTCAGAGAAGAATACATAAAGAAAACGGTTTTTTGAAGCGTTATTTCAGTATTTTTACTTTCACTTACCTATATATGAAATATATAGTAAGGGGAAGTAGTGCAATCGTGAAAAATTTTGACTTCCAGTTTTCAACGGAAATACACGTTTTGGAGTCCCCTGAGTCCAAATAACCAACTCCTGCGAAATGGTCTCTGTAAGTGTGTGAACAGATTAGCTCAAAAACTATAAAACGTACAAACCTGAAAATGGGTATTTGGTGTCTGTATATGTCCGCGATGTGACAGTCAAAATTTCATTAAAATTTATCAATTAGAAGGGGCATTTTACTTAATAAATTTTGTCTCATTTTCACGTGTGTTTTTTATTTACTTTAAAACCGATTTTGATCGAACTGGGTATTGATATATGTATATGCCCAGGATGCAACAGCCGAAATTTCATCATGAAGGGGGCACCTTATTTAGCGAACTTTGTGTCATTTTCAGGTGTTTTTTTTTATTTACTCAAATACGGCTGTAACTATGTTCATCAAACCGGGAATGTATGTTTGATGTATGTATATGCCAAAGTGTGAGAGCCATAATTTCATATCCCGTATTATCACTGATGAAAATAAAAAACTTTTATTTAACAATAAAAAAAATTTATTTTACTTTAGAAAGTAAATACGTGATGCTCAAATTATTTAAAGCATTTGGGGTGTGAAAAAATATGATATAAGATAATCTTCAATTAATTATATTTCAATTTAGAAAATTTAGTTGCATAATAGATTTCTGAATGCAATATAAAGTGATTTTAGAGGAAGAGTAATCGTTCTCCGTTTCCAGAAAGGCATAAGAGACAAAATTTACTACGAGACGTAAATACAACTTCTATCGATTCATCTTCACGATATATTTACAGAAAGCAAATCGCTGTAAAAACCAAGCAAGCAGTAAAAAAACCTAGACATTTGATGAAAATTGGTCCCTTAAAAAAAGAAATAAGCGATAATGAATCAAAAAGTACTGAGAATTTTTACATTTTGCATTACAGATACATTATAACTTATGGAGATTTACAAATGTGGAAAAGTGTTACGTTTACATATTATCGAAACCCGTCGATTTCTAATCTATGTAAGTTCGTAAGTGAAAGTCGTGTGTTGCAAATAAAAATAAAAATAAGAAATGAATGTTGAAAAATGTGTGACTATGAGACAATTAACAAAACACGTCAGTTTCTAATCTAAGTAAGTTGGTAAGTGAAAGTTGTGTGTTGCGCGCACGCACCATACTTTTTATTTTGAAAAGCCAACGGTTCAATTCCTACATGTGGATCTTCATTAGAGCTTGTTGAGTTGTTGATTCAGAGCAGAATACATAGAGGAAACGGTTTGTTGAAGTTTTATTTGAGTATTTTTTCAATTCATGACGTATATTTTCGCAAATGTTTTACCGTTCTATTGGGAAAAAAAACGCTCGTTAAGTTTTTAATTTGAATTTAATTATTACAAAGAAGAAAAAAAATACTATCGATGAGGTAAGTTCCGAGAAAAGGTATATTGAAAGTGAAAAAATACATTTCGAGAGAAGCAGATTGAAAGTTCGAATTTCAAATGAAAAGGCTTAAGTTATTTGTTTCTCAGCAAATACTTGATTATTTTTTTTTTTTCCATTTCTCTTTTCTTTGAGTTTATTAATTTATTACAAAACATATTTTAAGCCATTTTATTGATAGTCTGTTTCAGCATTTTTTGATATATTATTTTGAAAATTTCAAACACTTTTACAACTTAATTTAAAAAAAAAAAAAAAAACACTTCTACTGCTTAGAATTTCATAGAGTTTTCCCCAAACGATCAAGAAAGACTTTTGAACTTTTTAGTTACCTGAATATATTGAACAAACTAGAATCGATATTTCGTAACTTTTTACATTTTTATCACCAAATTATGAACACTTCTTGTTCATAAATTATCCTTTTTTTTAACATACTTCCCTTACACGCCATTCAAGCTATACGCATTTTTTTTTTCGGGCTAGGGAGAGGGTGGGGGATTAATGCGAAGTATTATTAAATGTCCCCTCACTCCGGATTTTGAACCTGCTATCTTCGGGTTCTCACTCATATGTTGGTTTTCAGGGGCAACGCGTAAACAAATACGAATCGCCCATCCTGCCTCCCTTGACAATTCAAACTTTAATAATAATAATTATTATAACAACAATATGTAGGGTAAACCGTACAGTTATTGACACCCTTAAGACTACATTTCTGTGGTTAAATTAAAAAAATCTGGTGCGTGCGCCCAACACACAACTTTCACTTACCAACTTACTTAGATTAGAAATTGACGTGTTTTGCTAATTATCATTTCCCAAAGTCACACATTTTTCTACATTCATATCTTATTTTTGTTAATCGTTAAAGCCGTTTTTGAGTAAATAAAAAAACCCGTGAAAATGATACAAAATTTATTAAGTAAAGTCCCCCCTCCCGTAGATCAATTTTGATGAAATTTTTAGTCACATCTCGGGCATATAAATACATCAAATACCAAGTTTGATCAAAATCGTTAAAACCGTTTTTGAATAAATAAAAAAAACACGTCAAAATGATACAAAATTTATTAAGTAAATTCCCCCCTCCGGTTAATCAATTTTGATGAAATTTTTACAGTCACATCTTGGGCATATAAATACATCAAATACCAAGTTTGATCAAAATCGTTAAAACCGTCTTTGAATAAATAAAAAAAACACGTCAAAATGATACAAAATTTATTAAGTAAAGTCCCCCCTCCGGTTAATCAATTTAGATGAAATTTTTACAGTCATATTTCGGGCATATAAATCGATCAAATACTCAGTTTAATCAAAATCGTTAGAGCCGTTTTTGAGAAAATCGAAAAAAACGTAAAAAATTATTAAATAAAGTACCCCCTCCCTTTGAGCAATTTTGATGAAATTTTTGCTGTCACATCGCGGGCATATACCTACACTAAATACCAATTTCAGGTTCCCACGGTTTATAGTTTTTGAGCTAGTCTGTTCACATACACACACACACACACACACACACACACACACACACAGACACACACACACAGACACACACACACAGACCATTTCGCGGGACTTGGTTATTTCGACTCAGGGGGTCCCAAAACGTGTATTTCCGTTGAAAACCGGAAGTCGAAAATTTTCACGATCGCAATACTTCCACTTACTATATATTTCATATATAGGTAAGTGAAAGTAAAAAAATACTTTTTATAAAGTGGTCAAATAGAAACTTCCTACAGCTCCTCATTATCTATCCCCATAAAGACTCAAGAGCTTTTTTTGGGTCAAAAGTTCAATAGTTTTACAATGTGGCAATATTTATTGTTAAAAGTGCCAAATCTAGTTATTGGCACCCTGTGGATTTATTTTTGAAATCTTCCCTATGGTTAGTTTTTAAAGTCTTCATTGATGACTTAGAGGACCCATCGAGCTCATGTGTATCTTATATTAAAATTAGGACTTGTTTACCTATTTCTTTAAGTTAAAGTTCGGGTGCCAATAACTGTATGGTTTTCCCTATTGTATCACCAACATATTTCACATCTGCTTAACTCCGCTTTAAATTGCCCTCCTCAGAAATTTTCTGGATTCCCCAAAGCTTTTACAGGTGACAAATTCGTACAAGGAGATTTCTACTGACAAGTGCTCGGATGTCGGAAGCTGTTTAGTTAGTCAACCTGGCGGTTCCAGATGTCAAGCCGGATCAGATTACATGCTGTAGGAAGCCAGCATTAGCTACTCTGTACCCTAATGGATTGCTTAATTAATGATTTCTGTTCTACTGCTTTGGAATGGTGTTAATGTGCATCGAATGACATTGTCTCATACAAACAGTTAATATTTATGCTGATATCCGATGTCATACTTGGGTGTGTGTTACCAGAAATGATACTGAATTTATTGAAGGTATATATAGGAGATTCTAAAATTATGTTGGTATTTGTGTCACAACGTGATAAATCGAAAGATGTAAAGCTAAAAAATATTTTAGTGAGTCACTCTTTATATCTTATCAACATGACTGTGATTTATATTTTATCACAGCTTAATATACCTTTCGAATCTCTTCACAGCCATAACTTCTCTCAATAATTGTTGTACTAGTTTTGCCAAAAATTGATGATAAATGACCGATTCGTACCACCCTGACCTGTCACTCCGTAGCCTGTACTGATTTCGTTTTTAGCTAGGGAGTGACAATGTTGGTCAGGGAGAGACTTGTGATAAACTATGTAACATGGTTATGTTGAGTACTAATCATTGTTAGTTCAGAAAGTTAGTTTTCGATTAAGCATGCTCATATATCTTAAAGCTCCCCTCCCCCCAAACCGCCAAATTTTAAGTTTCAATAGTTAACTTTTAGTTCTTTAGCTATTTTGATTGTAGGGGTCGAACTCATTCTACCCATATAAGGACGAGACTGATTTTAGACGTAACGATACTTTGAATACATAATTTGAAGAATTCTTTTTTAAAAGATTTAAATTAATATATAGATGTCATATTTTACATGTATATGAGTTCTATGCAAAACATTCAAAGGATTTTCAGAAAAAACATAAAAAGGAGGAAATTTGGTAAAGTTAACGCAACATATGGTTATAGGTGTGTAATTATCAGCGGGTTTCTTGTCTTGTTGAGTCTAGATAATTACAGAGACTCCGTAGTACAGAGACATGGTGAGTGTCTGTATTAATCTGACGAAGATCCACAAGTTTGGATCCAAACAAAGAAAAACAGACTGAAAATCGTAACTATAAATCATCCAACACATATTTACATATTTTATTGAGTCAGAGTAATTTTAATAATAATTTAATAAAATTACGTTTCAAGATACATTATCATCAAATAAAACATTTATTTGGGGGTCACCTGTGGTGTAGTGGTTGGCAAAGAAACTTACAATTGTAAAAGTCACGGGTTCGCGTCCCGAGGTGGCCCTAAGATCTTTTATGGGGAGTAAAAAATCCTTTTCTATGCCGTCCTTTGGATAGGACGTAAAATGGGAGGTCCCGAGCTTGTTCGAAGTCAGGTCCTCGTTAAAGATCCCTATCCTAATTATACCTGGATAGGCAAAATTTACGACTCCCACTGTAGCTTCGTTCGATTAGCCTTAGTGGCATAAAGTGACGTTAAACAAACAAAAGCTTTAATTAGGATTGGACGAGTAGTTTTTAAGATTTAAGACCGAACGGGTGGTGTAGTGGTTAGCATTAAAACTTACAATTGTAAAGGTCGCGGGTTCGCGTCCCGAGGTGACCCTAGGATTTTTTAATGGGAGTAAGAAATCCTTGTCTATGCCGTCAATCGGATAGGACTTAAAATGGAGGTCCCGAGCCTGTGCGATGTCAGATACTCGTTAAAGATCCCTATCCTAATTACACCTGGATAGGCGAATTTAGGACTCCCACTGTAGCTTCTTCCGATTACCCTCAGTGGCATAAAGTGACATTAAACAAACAAACAAAACATTTATTTATGATTGGACGAACAGTTTTTAAGATTTACCAATTCAAAACAATAATCTCATGAAGTAGAGATTGGTCTATCCAGATAAATAAAAAGTATCTTTTGCACGAAATTAGGAATTATATATATATATATATATATATATATATATATATTTTTTTTTTTTAACACGAAACGGCCAGCAAGACCACGCGAATATCATTTCCGTTTCTTCACACCCTCTGCCTTCCTCTTAGTCCAATACTCTTTCATCCTCCTGGGCTGTTCCCTTCGCTGTTGCCCAGTCCATTTTCTCCCTCTTCTCTCCTTCTTACCCACAAGATCAACAACCCTTTCAGTTTTTCCCTAAAAAGTTCTCTATCCAAGCAATCCTTATCTGTTAATTTTAGCCTGTCCAATTCTTCTTTTATTTGCTTAATATAACCCCCTATACTTTTATAGTTGCAGACTTTGTCGAAAATTTTCTTATTTTGTCTCTCAAAACTCATTCAGACCATGTGTTAATAGAACTTCAGTCTTCTGATCCTGATGACAGTTTCTAAATCTTCCACATGCTTGTATATTTGTTTATTAGATTTTAGTCTGTACCCTTCTTGCGTTTTCTTGGGTCCGTGAATCCTCCTTAGAATCTTCCTCTCAATCCTCAGAATTTTCTAAAGGCTAGGAAGGCTGACTGTTCCTATACCATACAATATGACAGGTCTTACCACTGTACAGTAATGCCTTATTTTTGCTTTTGAGGACAAATTTTTCTTGTTATAGACATTTCTAGTAGCGAAGTTTAGTCTTTCCAGTTTGGCTATTTTCTCTTCTATGGATGCCCTAACCGTTCCGTTACCACATATTATCTCGCCTAAATATTTAAACTTTTTTGTCACTTTAATATTTTCTCGTTGAAGTTGGGATCTGTTGTCATAATTTTTGTCTTATCGTAAGAGATCTGTAGTCCCGTTTTCTCGGATATTTCTTTCAGAGAGTTTACCTGGTTTATGGCTTCCTCTTTTGTTTCTGATAGTAGGGCTATCAATAAGGAATAATTGATATAAGGAATTATATTAATAGAGATAAAAAAATTAAATGGGTTTTTGCCAAAAAAAAAAGAAAAAAAGCAATTTAACAAAAAAAGAATACGAGTATAAAAAGAATGAGTGGGGGAGGGAAAGTAATTTTCAAAAAATTGACACTTCCAACGATCGAGGGGGGTAATTAAAGACGAAAGGGGGGGGGAGAGTATTCTTCAACTTTATACCTCCATCAGGAAACTCTTTTTTTTTTTAATTATAAGTTTTTTCTTTTACCGGATAACGAGGAGGAGGCGACGGAGGGCTGTCATTGTATGACAAATAACCGCTCATTTTGGCTTTTTTTTTTTTTTTTTTTTGGCCCCCCCCCCTTAAAGCCTCCGGCTGGTGGGACTAAGACGTGAAGAGGTCCTGACGCGGAGAATATAATAAATGACATAAAGCCCCCGATTAATAGGAAAGGGTCGCGGGGGTAATTGAGAAAAGTGTCGCTGATCCTTCCACTCTCCTTTATAATTCAAACAGCCCCCCTCAGAGACCCCCCTCACCCACCCTCCCCCCTCTGAGACCCCCCCAGACCCCTCTAACGGCAAAGTAGTCCATTACTCTTCTCCTCATCTTCCCTGTCTTACTATTTTAAGGCATCTTCCAGTCGAATTTTTGAAGATTTAGAAAAATTGCCTTTAAATACCGTTTTTTTTTTTTCTGGTTAGAAAGAAGAATTCAATTAAGGTTTTGTGTTATAATATTTTCACTCTACTGTGGGATTAAGTATTTTTTCATATATTTTTTTGAATTGAGGATTAGGGCGACCATTAAGGGCCGTATTTATGAACGTTCCTAGGGAACGCCTTACTAAAGGCTTCCTTAAAATGCACACCTTTAGCTAACTTTATAAACGTTCCTTTACGCTTTTCTGTCTTAAGGAAGCCTTAGATCCTAAGGTGTTCCAATAAATTTGTTTTCCTTCCTTAGTGCTAAGGTAGGTGATTAGCTACCTTTAGCTTCTCCTTAACTATTTTATAATAGAAATAAAAACAGAAAACAAATAAAGTTTTTTTCTTAAAACTTTATTCCAGCATACGCTTCGGCCGTTTGGCTATCATCAGTAAGGCAACATCAAGGTTTTATATTATTTACCGGATAAATACAAACTTTTCACTAAATTAACATACTTGTATAACAATCATCTAATAATTTAACAAGAATTCATTCAAACCACAACAAAAATTAACTTTTTCCACCACTTAACATCAATAAATTAATCTGTATGCTAAAAACCTCAATGATTTATATAATCCAAATATACGTACTTATAAATTACTAGCTAGGGTGCCCGGCTTCGCTCCGGTAGTTGTGTGGTAGTTTCAATAACAGAAAGACTTTACAATTAAAGGAAATATAGAACAAAATTAGCAGTTTCTTGAAACTTTTAACATATTATCAATATTAAAATTCGAGATCTGCAGAGTCCGCCCAAATAAGGAACCCTATATACTTTAAAGGGGGTTGAAAATGGCGAATAAACAATTAATTTTGCTGCAACTTTGTCGAGTCATGCATCGTTTTTGATGGTTTCTGTGATTCTGAATCCTATATTTCTATATTTCCTATATTTCTTTTTATCTTGAACTATGAGGGGTGATAAAATCTTATTGAAAAATGCTGTAATTGGAGTTAGTCATTTTATCAACTGGAATGCTCATCATACATAGTAATAAAACCATTTATCATAATTGCATACAATAAGAACACTTCAAACTTTTTATTTTCGATTTATAATCAGTCATTTCAGCTCTTCTTTTTTGCTTTATCTCTGTTTATTTCGCTCACTGTACTACTAAAAAATGTTCAGTCATATTGCATTAAATTTACTTAAGTAGATGTTATATATTGATTAAATATAATGTGTAAATCAATTAACCTTCTTATGAGAAAATTAATTTTGTAAGGTATCCAGTCAGGTTTCTAATTGATTGCAGATATGTAAAATCATTATTTTATTTAGAAAGAAATGGTGAAACAATTTTAAAAGTAATTTAAAAAGAACAGCTGAAAAAATATTTAACCTTTACAAACAGAACGGAATGAATGAACAATAAACATTGAGTGAAACGCACCCTAGCGCTTCCTGGTAGCCTGGAGCTCGAACTACATTTTTCATTCATAACCTCGTATCTCCATCTCAGAGAGGCTAATTAAATGGTGCGAGAGTCTTAAAATTCCAGTCCTTTTCTCTTCAATTTTACACCCTTAAGAGAAAACCAGAAACCTTCTTCTCCTTTATGGGTTTTATAGCAACACGCTGACATAACTCTCTTAAACGTGCGTTGAGTCGTTTTTGAGCCTTTTCGGCACGCACATTGTACACTTTGCTTTATAATATATATTGATTAAAATTACTTGAAATGTGATTGATAGTCAAAAAAATTACTCTACAAATCCACAATCTGTGGTTTGTCCTAAAATAGTTAAAAAAATATAGGTAGCTACTACCCTAGTCCTACTACCCTATCTGCAATTCATAAATTAAGTCTACATCCCTGGATAAGATTTCCAATGCTCAAAGTTCAATAGGGAAGGGACTCCACACAGCAAAACATTAATATCTCTAACTTTTTATATTTATAAACTACACTCGATTAAAGCAACTGTCAAGAGATGGAATTCATGTCCTAGTGCGTCGAGAAGAGAAGAAGTGGCTATTACTATACGGCACTGCTGCCTGACTCACGGCTATCTAATAGCTAAAAAGCCAGCACCTCAATGCACACAGTGCAGAACAATACTATCTGTGAGGCACATAATAGAAGAGTGCCTAGTTTATGAGAAGATGATATAGATGGGGAATTCCTCGGTCTATCGCTGGAGCATTAGGTGAAGATCAGGAGATCAACAGAAAACTCTAATAATAATAATAATAATAATAATAATAATAAAGTAATAATATAATATATATAATAATAATAATAAATAAACTCTAATAATAAAAAAGTTTTATTAACAAGTTAAGTGCAACGGCGTATTTTAAGGGTATCCTGAATTGAGCGGTATCAGTCCCCAGGGTCCGACTGCTGGGATGAGCCACAGATGATATCGGGCGTCGAGGTCCGATGGGAATGCTTTGACGAGACCGTTATCGTTTGATTAAAATGGATTAAATGAGCGTCTCAAGGGCTTATCTCTTGGTAAGGATTGGACTAGACATAATAGGTGCAGGACAGGCCGATACAGGATTTACGCCATTATTTATCGATCCGATTCTAAAAAACAACAGAATTTCAGCTGTTAGCAACATTTTCTGCACTAAAATGCAATAATTTCATTAAAAATCGACTAAATTGAGTGTTTGAAGTGTTCGGACTTTCGGACATTTTCATGCGAAAATCGGCTGTAAAGAAGGGAATGTAAGAGATCGGACCCCGGGGACCGATGCCGCACCTAACCTGTTAAAGATGTGGGACTCAACCCTCTCATATAACAGTTACGCCATTTCTAATTCCGCGGTGATGATAACCGTAGTTGTTTTTTGCCTTTTACAAATCCAAATAAATAAATAAATATTTATTTAGTATTTTTTATTTTTATTTTTATTTTTTTAGTATTTTTTATATTTATTAAGTATTTATTATATATATTCTCATATAATTATTTACGAACAATTACAATTTAGCACTTTCTTTCCTTTCCTTTATCTTCGCCTCTAACATTTGGCGGTATGTTAAGCTACTTTCTGTTATTTGATAGGATATTTTTTTTAAGTATTTAAACAGAGTAACTTTTGTATTTTATCTTCATCGCCTATTTTATCTTCCGGACATCTTTGCATTTTGAAGTTGATTAAAAAGTTTTTCACTCTTAATAATAATAATAATAATAAGAAGAAATGCATTAATTAAAAATATAATCAACATATTATATAATGTGATATGCATTTATACTCTTGGTCGAAGACCATCAGAGTGAGCCCAACAGCATTATTTCATATACAGCAATTTTTTTTTTTTTTTTTTTATATATATATATATATATAATAACACTAATTAACATTATTTTGGTACAATTAATAATTAACATTATTTTGGTACAAATAAACATATTAGTACTTATAGTATATGATCTGACGATAACTTAACAATATAAATAGCAAAAGGCAAGTAGTAAATTTAAACAATAATCATCCAACCAAAAAAACCCTCAATAATTCAAATACAAATCCGGTCACACTCTCTTTCCTTCACTCAAAACACTCTCTTACACGCAAATATTTCTCTTTTTTTTTTAAATTAATTTGTAAATATCAAAAATATAGTAAGAGAGACCAACAAATAAACAACATATGTATATAGAGACAAAACAATTAATAATAATCAATACTAATATAATAATAAACTACTACTACTAATAATAATATAATAACCATAATAATAATAATAACAATTAAGAATTAATTACCAATTAAACCCACATACGAGTATCTGTATATTCACCCGTCTCCCCTCTATCAAGATTCTTTTCAACCATTATATTCCTTAGTCAGGCTATATCTATAATACCACGATTGTTTAGAGTAACCAACCAGTGCAGTCCAGTTTTTCCCATTTAAATATTCTATAACCTCTGTTCTGCTTAGGATATGTTTTTTAAACCACCTCACTCTGAACTCTCTCAATACTGGACAGATAGCCAAAAAAGTGTATTATATCTTCCCTTTCTTTCAAATTACAGAGTGTACAGAGTCCACTGGCTAGTTCATTAAACCTATTGTAATTTAGGTGTAGCAGCTCCCCTCTTATTTTAAAAATCCAGCTAATATCGTTATTGCTGAGATTCGCATTAATATATAATGGACATAGTTGTTTATTTATTTCTTTAAAAAGAACAAGTTTTTCACTGTTTAGGGTATATTATATATAACAATTTTGGCATGTGAGTTCTTCAAGCCCTGTCAGAAGAGATCCGTGTGTGAATTCGCAGTGCCCAATGCTGATTCGAGATTCTGGAACTTGTGGTCCACATAACTTCAACTCTTATGTGGGCTTAAAAAAATATTTTCAAATGAAAATAACACGACACAATGTCAGACAAAAAATATAATCTGAAATAATCATAAAGGTTACAAAAAATATCTTCAGAGCAAGACTAACTCTCAGTCCATCGCTACTTATATTTAGTCTGAATCAGAACATTCTAGAACTTTCCGGACAAGTCTAGAATGTACTCGAACAGTCACGAACATGTACTACAACAGTTTGTTCCAACAACAAGTCTAGATCTCTTTTCAATCGTATGTTTTTCTTTTTTCGTTCTACGTTACACTTATTCAAAAATATGAGACAAACAATAAAAACTCATTATTAACAATGATACAAAAAGTAACTAATTGTAACGACACAGTAACACAAAAGTAACTATATGATTCAATATTCAGAGCTCTAGTCTTTTTATATTTAGTCTGAATTCGAACTTTCTACAGGGTTGTGGAAAAGCTTTGAAGATTCCCGAACAATTTCTAACATGTATTAGAACAGTTTGTTCTACAAAAACAAGTCTAGAACTCTTCTCAATGATATGGTTTTCGTTTCACGCGAAAATATTGAGAAAAAAAATATATATATATATATATATATAAAATCTTCTTGTTCCGGCAAGTTAGATTTTACTAACAAAATCTTTTAGCTTTCCTGATGATGAAAAATACCAACAACGTTATGATAAACATTAATTTTGAAATTTAGAGAAAGAATAAGCTAGTAAACAAAAAGAAAAATTAATGAAAAGACTTCCTAAATTCTCCTATGTTTTCGAGCTTAACAAATTAAAAAAAAAAAAAAAAAAGGTTCCTTTTTAACAAACAATGTACATAAATTTGAAAAAAAAATATTTTAATTCTAAAAAAAAAAATAAATAGAATAGATACTATTTCTCGATATTAAATAATATAATATAAACTTTTAACACAGGGGCTGTTCTTCACTAAAACTAATCGGTGGGTACGAAGGTTCTTTGAAGAGAATGGATTGACATGGCTGGGACAACGGCCTTGGTAGCCCATAAAAAAAAAAATCATACGTCCTTAAGAAAATAAAATAAATATTACTCTTCATATAAACATACTTTTACTTAACCTATGTTTTCATAGACTATTAATATTCGACATTATGGTAACTTTCTTATTCACCAAGTAATAAGTACATAAAATATTTATTAAGACAAGATGCAAAGATTGGGTAGTATAAGATGTTATAAATGAATTTATTAATGCTTCAAAACTTGAGAACGAGACGCTGTAAATGAAACATTTGGCGAAGAATGACATTAAAAAGAAAACCTTCTGTGAAGAAACTTATTAGCAGTAAAGTCTGCTTGGCTGAGAGGCTCGATAACACTTTATGTCTGAATATAAAGTAGTATTTAATGTCTAGAAATTTTAGACTGTACAGCCATTTTGAACATTTTCTACAAAAAAAAAAAAAAATGAAGGTAGAAATTACTAGGATTACTGTATTTCTCAAAACTATTGTTCGTTTTTTATTGAATGTTTGTCTATCAGTATTTTTCGACGAAGGCGGTACTTTTCCCAAGAAGGCACAGAACTAGTCTCGACAGTTGATATGTATTGGCTAAAGAATTTATATTATCTGTCACTTATGTACGTAGCCTCAATATTAAACCCCCTTGGCGCCCAGAACGTGGATGATCATAAAGCGTTGTTAGGCCGCTGTTCAAATGTCCAAATCAACTTTTCGCAAAAAAGGCCTCCCTCCCCATCAATTATTTTTTTCTATGCCTTTCTGATAAATCATAGTCAAAGCAATTCCTAGAAGAGGAATGTCGCAAGCTGACCCGTTAATTTTTTTGAGTGCATGCAATCAATTTTCAAATTCTCGGCACGCATGGAGTTCGGAAATAATATAAAACGAAAATCGATTTTTTTTTTGGAAATTTAACCCTTAATTGGTACCATGGGTGAAAATTCACCCAACGAAAATTTTGTTTTTCGATTGTGGCTTGGTATCCCGGCTTTGGCGCTTGATATTCCTGAAGTGTTCCTGTCTTGTTAGTGTCTTTATAGCTGTAGTAGTGAATATTCGATTCAAATCGGCTGTGTTGGCTTATCTCACTTATGCGGGTGTATTTTCACCCGTCATACCATTAGTGTGTGTTTACCAACTTCAGTACGTTTTCAATTTTTCAAGCATGGTGAAGTTTATTGTAGACGGAAAGGAATATAGTGCTAGTGAATTTATTGGATTGGTTACAGACGAAGGTAATGATGTGTTTATTCACGATGAAGGTTCAGAGGAAGAAGATTTTTGTGTTGAAGATGAGGTAGAAGATGATGTTATTTATTGCCCTTCAGAGAATAACGATGATTATCATCCTACTGAAGAAGATAAGGTTTTAAATGAGAGGGACAGTGAAGTATAGTAAATGTACCTGAAAATCCAACTTTAAAACGGAGACAGACTTCGAGCCGTCCTGAGAGGATAGCCTATTTCTACTTGGTTTATTAGACAAGGTGAGTACATTTTGGTTCCTCAAAAAAAGGGTGGCCTTTAGCCATTTTCTATAGATTATTAAATGCAGCTGGAATTAACGCTTTTATAACATGGTCTTATGTGACCAAGAGGAAAGTCAAACATAAACAGATAGATTTGAGTTCCTTCACCAACTTGGACTTGATCTATTAGTTCCACAACTGCAAAATGTCGCCATTCGGAATTTCCCCATTGACCATTAACCTGATTGGAAGCAATTCTAATATTCCAACACTACACACCCATCAACAAACACAAGACTTACAAGGTCCAAAACAAGGAAGACTTTGTAAGAAAAGTGCTAAGTATTCAGTGAAGTGTAGTGTGTGCCAAAATTTTGTATGTTGAAATCACAGGGATATAACATGCTAAAAACTGCAAAAAAAAAAAAAAAAATGAAGGAACTATTATTCTTTTTCATAAATATAAAATATTGTTTTGAAAAGAAAAAAAAAAAACCATTTACTTTTTTTCCAATTAATTTCAAAAATTTTCCTTTTATCGATTAATTTTATTTTAATAAATTTAAATGTTATATAAATTATAGTTATAATAAATTTAAATGTATTTTCCCCTTCCTAATATTGAAATTTAAAGGTATTTCTTTTTAAAACATAAAGTTTAAACAAAAAATAAATCTACACAAAATTATAATTAGTTAAAAATATGGGTGAAAATTCACCCATGGTACCATTCACATTGTAGAAAGGTATCGTACCAGTTAAGGGTTAAGGTTCTCAAAATATTAGGGTAACTGTACCATAAGTTGACAGTACTCCAATAGTTGACATTTTGCACAAAAAGTGTGAATAATAAGATTCAGGGTTGATTATTTTGGTTCAAAATTTGGCGGTAATTTGACAAGTTATACTAGTTAGCTGTGCTGCCATCGACATTAGTTTGATGAAAACTCAAGCTAACTTGTGAGAAGTTATAATGGAGATTTTTTTAGTTGTTTCTGTTACCCTCTTTGAACACTATGTTTGAAGTTACGATATGGTCAGCTGTGATTGTTTGTTGGTGGGTTTCTTTAACACAGACACAGATGTCAGTGAAAGAGCGCATCCTGGAAAACGCCACATACTTAAAAACAAACAGCGGTTTCGCGGAAAGCGAGTGCGCTGATTCTATTGACTGAAATCGCATGGTTTTGCTTGTAACTCGCAAACGACTGCGGCAATGGAAAAGTGTATATATCATTATGTTCGTCTCGATAAACTGAAAAAAAGTGCAACCTTCGAAAAAGCACCGCAACCATTTTCGCTGAGAATTACAGTTTTTCACTTAATACTCGCAAACGAAGAGGTTAATCGAAAAAATGTATATGACCAAAAATATTCTCCTTGAAAACCTGAAAAGATTGAAACCATTTAGATACCTTTACGAGCATTTCGATCAACTCACGAATGAGTGATTTCTATAGGGCAGAGTTGGGCAAATTGTAATCTGAATAATGATTAACTAAAAATTAATAATGAATTACCACTATTCATAATCAGTGCGGCGTATTTTTAATGATTATTGAGTGTTTATGGTATTAATTTCAAATGAATAATGAGTAACTGGTGTTCAATTATTCATGACTAACGAATACAGATAATTTCAGTTAGTCATTATTCATGAATAAAATATATTAATATAATGTTCATCAATCTAATATTCATCCATCATGAATAACAAATATTCATCAATCACCAATCATGAATATAATATATTAATAATCATTATTTACTTAAATTTAAAAGACGAGGGTGCATTTCTGAATTAAAAATTGTCCTAATGAGCAAGGACAAGTCCTAAGAGTGGGTGTAGTCAACTGAACAGCATTTGAAGTTACAAGTAAAGAATTAGACCCTAATTCCAATGGGTATTAGTAAAGGTCTATGGACCAGAATGGATAGAGCAAACAAATTTTCAATCATCATTCATGATTAGTAAGACTCAGAATTGTGATTTTGTAATCATGATTAATGAATATATTTTATCCATGATTAATGAATGATCTGTAATCATGAGTAGTGAATTCCCCTTAGTCATGATTAATGAGTAATAAGTAATCATGATTAAGAAGAATTCTTCTTAATCATGATTACTGACTAACATTTAATAATGAATAATGGTCATTCATGATTGTTGAATACATTATATTCAGGAATACACTACGACCAGTGGTTAATACAATTCATGATTAATGATTCCGCGCTAAAGGATGATTTGTAAATGATGGTTGCAATCATTATTCACATTTTTGATTATTAGTCATAATCATGAATACATTTTTATTTAAATATGCCCAACTCTGCTACAGGGCGATAAGGCGAAATGAGTGATTTTTATATTTTTCCGGTATAGAAAGCTTTAAAATGATGCCTCATTCATAAAATTTGATGAAGTATAAAGTTATAAAAGTTATGGCTTACCGACAAAAAAATATAGGCCTTGAGAAAAAATATATATGATAATTTTTATTTATTGTTTTAATGACACGTATACTGTATAGGGTAAACCGTACAGTAATTGGCACGCTTAAGACAAAATTTTATTGGTGACATTAAAAAAAATACTTCTTATGAAGGGATCTAATTGAAACTTCCTATAACTCCTCTTTATCTATCCTTATAAAGACTCAAGACTTTTTTTTTTGGGTCAAAAGTTCAATTGTTTCACAAAATGGCAATCTTTATTGTTAAAAGTGCCAAATATAGTTATTGGCACCCTGTGGATTTAATTGTGAAATCTTCCCTACGGTTAGTTTGTTAAAGTCTTACTTCATAGATGACTTAGTGGACCCTTCATAGACTCATCTATATCTTGTAATAAAATTAGGATTTGTTTACCTATTTCTTTAAGTTAAAGTTGGGGTGTCAATAGCTGTACTTAGTGCCAATAACTGTACGGTTTACCCTATTTCTTTAAATATTTCCTCTTATTGGTTGGTATGTTTTTTTTTCTCATTTAGCCCTGATGGGGACCTGATTTTGGGTCAAAACGTCGGCACAATTAAATATGTGATACTTACATATTAGTGTTATTTATTTTTACCGCAAAGAACCTCCCCCCCATCTAAACATTCCTCCTCTGCCTTATAATTTTATGATTGATTTTCGTATTCGCATTCCATTTAAATCGGTTTAGATGTTTCGCTGCAAGATGCAATCCACAGCCGACTAATTCATTAGCAGTGATTCACTCATTGGCTGCTAGGGCTGATTTACTAGCCTCGTGAACCAGTGAAGGCAGGCCACAACTCGATATAAATCAGCTCACCTCAACGTGTCGGCTCAGAACAGCTGCTCTAGCGAGGTGGGAGCAAACTGGTTAATGGATTCTCCTTTAAAGGTGAAGGGATTTCGGGGAGTTTTAATTGTTAGCTTTCCAGGACTTATCTCCCGGGGGTTCATGCTAGAAACAGTTTAGGCCGTGTAAACTGGCTTAATCATCTTTGTTGCGATGAATTATGCATGAGTTTGCCCCAAGCGGGGGAGGGTATCGCAGGCAGGTTGTTCAATATTTGCTTTTGATAACCGAGTAATAACGCAAACACACACAAAAAGGTGGAACACAACGCAGTATATTTTATTAAGGCTAACTAAGGTTTTACGCTCGAATAGGATTTTAGTCAGAGTATATAAATAATATGAGAATTTTATGGAATATCTGGGTCACCTGTGGTGTAGTAGTTACCCACTGTAGCATCGTCCGATTAGGCTTAGCGGCATAAAGTGACGTTAAACAAACAAAAAGTACGATTCTCGAATAGGATATTAGTAAGACGCAATTTATATAAGAATTTTAATAGTGCAACACGAAAAAAACAAAAAACAAACACAACACATACGTTTTGAAATAGTTCTAGACTTGTGGTTGGGGCAGTTGGAACAAACTGTTCTACTACATGTTTGTGACTGTTCGAGTACCTTCTACGCTTGTCGAGATTATTCTGAACGTCTCCGATACAGACTAAATATATCATTTAAATTAATCTAAATAAATCTTTTCATTATTTTTTTCTTTTCATTTATTAAGTTATTCTTTCTATAAATTTCAAAATTAAAATTTATAATAATTTTGTTATGACGGCCACATTTATCATCAGCAGGAAAGCGTTGTGTTAGTAAAATCTAACATGTCTGAACAACAAAAAAATTTTCTTTTATTTTTGAATATTGCAGCATGAAACTAAAACTATATAATTGAAGTAAATTGAAGACTTTTTGTAGGAACAGTTTCAAACTGTTCTCTTACATGTTCATGATTGCTAGGGAATGTTCTACGCTTTTCGAGAACCGTCTAGAAAGTTCAGGCTAAGTATAAGGAGAGTAGAGTCTTAATCTCGCTCCGAATATTGAATCATATGGTTACCTTTGTGTTAATGTATCGTTACAAGTATTTCCCTTTTGTATTGTAACGTTAAATCGTCAAATATAAAAACATATGGTTTAATATCCCAGACCGTTTGTAGTTTGGACCAGTCCAGTCCAACTGGACTAAGCGGTTGGAACGAACTGTTTAGTTCTAGATTGTTCGACCTCCATCTACGGCGTTCCACCAGCTCCCATGAAGACCTGGAACCTTCCAGAACGTTCATTTTACGACTGTATATAAGGAGCGAGTGAGTGAGCCAGTTTGTCTTAGTCTGTGTCTTGACTGTGAAGCTCAAGTCATATGATTAGTTTGCTATAACGTTATCATTTTTACGATAGGTTAAATGATGGTCAGGATTTTCAGTTACAATGATATTTATTATGGTAAGCCAACGTTTCGATCCAACTTGTGGATCTTCATCAGGGCTAAAAGAAAACAAATATATGAGTATCTATGCTAGAGGGTGACAATAAATGGATACATTACAGAACTGATAATAATATAAAAGATGGTGTATACATGAATATTAAAATAAGATGCTGGTTAACAAGATAAAATAGAATCTGATATTTACCTAATGAGTCCAGGTGGATTCTAAGACTAAAGGTAAAAATAAGGTGAGAGGTAGTGGTAGGGGGTAGAACCCCTCCATATTAGCAACTGTATCTAACCACGACAAACGTCTCCTCGTAGAATCCATTTTCATCCATCTAGAAACAAATAACCCGGTAAATCACAAAACAGATAAAGAGATAATTTCATCCACTTATTCTAACATCTTCCGCATCCTCAAATCCTAGTTTTGATTTCATAGGTACCTGCAATTATCTCTGTACCTCTTGTACTATTATTATTTTTTGTATTGTATGCTTCTTTCTGTATATTTTCCAAATTTGTATGCATTGTTACATTATGTATTATCTCATTTTTATTGTTATTATTCAGTCCAGACACAACTATTTGTATACAGTACCATATATTTTGTTAGTTTTTAAATATTTTTGTTCACTCAGTTGTCATGTGCCTTCACTTCAAAAGCGTTGGATTTCCCCGACATAAACCTTTGAAGTCGGCAAACTAACCCCCTACCACTACCTCTCACCTTATTTTTACCTTTAGTATTAGTATCCACCTGGACTCAGTAGGTAAATATCAGATTCTATTTTATCTTGTTAACCAGCATCTTATTTTAATATTCATGTATACACCATCTTTTATATTATTATCAGTTCTGTAATGTATCCATTTATTGTCACCCTCTAGCATAGATACTCATATATTTGTTTTCTTTTAGCCCTGATGAAGATCCACAAGTTGGATCGAAACGTTGGCTTACCATAATAAATATCATTGTAACTGAAAATCCTGATCATCATTTAACCTATCGTAATTGAAGAACAGTTGACCATCTCTCAACTCTACTGTTATCATTTTCGTAACCTGCTTGAATATTTGAGTTGTATTAATTTGTTGGCGTTGATAATTATCTTAATATCTTTGTTTAATAATTATTTGTTATCACACAGAAGTGTTACAGTATCATTGTTAATAATGATGCAATTATTTTTAATGTTTGTCTGACATTTGTGAATTAGTTTAACGTGAATCAAAAGAAAAACAAAATAAAGAAAACACATTATTGAAAAGAGATCTAGACTAGTGGTTGGGGCAGTTGGAACAAACTGTTCTACTACATGCTTGTGACTGTTCCAGTACTTTCAACACTTGTCGAGAACATACCAGACAGGCTAAATATAAGGATCGGTGGACTGAAGAGTTGCTGTAGTCTTGTTCTGAAGCTCAGATCGTATGGTTACTTTTGTGTTAACCCTTTAACGCCTGTAGACTGATAAATCAGTTCCGCCCGCTTCAGCGTTAGAAACTGCGAACCTTATTTTTACTAGTTTCTTAATTCTTTCCATTTTATTGCACTAGGATAAAACCCCCAGTAGTCAGCACCGTAAGAGATGTTTTTGTGGCATCTTTTGAAACAAAAATTGAATTGTTACTCTTCCCTTTCAGATTTATCGTATCATTATTTAGGAATGCAACATTCATAAATCGTAGGTAACAACTCGTAAAAAATATATAGTATATAATTTTAAAATGTTATAAAATAAACAGATATATAAATCATTTAATATAACAGTTCTAAACATTATGGGCAATTCCAAATCAAATCAACACAAAAATATATCATTTTGAGCCTCAACATTTCACATTTTCTTGAAATTTGGTATATGTGTACTACTTGTACCTACTAGAACAATTGTGAAATATTACTGAGATATGTCAACCCGCTTTTAAATTATTGGTCTCTAAAGCCTTCAAAAATCGGTCCAGAAACAGAAAAAATCATGATTAAAAATAGCTGTAGATGTTTTCCAAATTTGACTAGGACTATGAGATTGGTGTCCTTTAACAGCGCATTCCATGTCGTTTCATATGATATACAACAATGTATAGGTTGATACTATTAAAACTAAATGTAAAATTTTAATTTCAATTTTCTCAAAAAGGGCATTTTTAAAAAATTTATATTTTTTTGAAAAATAGGTAGTATTATATCTATTCATACAGCAAAATATAAAAGTGGGATGAAAATTCTCCATTACTAAAAAAATTAAAAACTACTAATAAATTTTCATAAATCTAGCATTTTATGATTAAAAATAGTTGAAGGTGTTTTCCAAATTGGACTAGGATTATGAGATTGGTGTCTTTTAACAGCGCATTCCATGCCATTTCATATTATATACATCAATGTATAGGTTATTGCTAAAGAAATTTTCGTAAAACCAATTTTAAAATTTAATGTCAAATTTCTGTAGTAGGGGTTTTTTTTTTCTAATTTTTATACATAAATATTTTTAAAAAGGTCATACTGCCTATACCTATACATTGTTCTATATCATATGAAACGGCCTGGAATGCGCTGTTAAACGACACCAATCTCATAGTCCTAGTCAAATTTGGAAAACACCTTCAACTATTTTTAATCATAAAAAGCTAGATTTATTGAATTTTATCACTAGTTTTCAATTTTTTTAGCAATGAAGAAATTTTCTCCCCACTTTTATACTTTGTTGCAGCTATGTTTCAAAAAATTTAAAAAATGCTCTTTTTGAGAAATTTAAATTAAAATTTTACATTTAGTTTCAAGAAAAGTTCTTTAGTACCAACCTATACATTGTTGTATATCATATGGAATGGCATACGCTGTTACGCTGTTAAACGACACCAATCTCATAGTCCTAGTCGAATTTGGAAAACATCTACAGCTATTTTTAATCATGATTTTTTCTGTTTCTGGACCTATTTTTGAGGGCTTTAGAGACCAATAATTCAAAAGCGGGTAGACGTATCTCAGTAATATTTCACAATTGTTCTAGTATGTACAAGTAGTGCATATATACCAAATTTCAAGAAATGTGAAATGTTGAGGCTCAAAATGATATATTTTTGTGTTGATTTGACTTGGAATTGCCCATAATGTTTAGAACTGTTATATTAAATCATTTATATATCTGTTTCATCCCACTTTTATATTTTGCTGTATAAATAGATATAATACTACCTATTTTTCAAAAAAATATAAATTTTTTAAAAAATGCCCTTTTTGAGAAAATTAAAATTAAAATTTTACATATAGTTTTAATAGTATCAACCTATACATTGTTGTATATCATATGAAACGACATGGTATGCGCTGTTAAAGGACACCAATCTCATAGTCCTAGTCAAATTTGGAAAACATCTACAGCTATTTTTAATCATGATTTTTTCTGTTTCTGGACCTATTTTTGAGGGCTTTAGAGACCAATAATTCAAAAGCGGGTAGACATATCTCAGTAATATTTCACAATTGTTCTAGTAGGTACAAGTAGTGCACATATACCAAATTTCAAGAAATGTGAAATGTTGAGGCTCAAAATGATATATTTTTGTGTTGATTTGACTTGGAATTGCCCATAATGTTTAGAACTGTTATATTAAATCATTTATATATCTGTTTCATCCCACTTTTATATTTTGCTGTATGAATAGATATAATACTACCTATTTTTCAAAAAAATATAAATTTTTTAAAAAATGCCCTTTTTGAGAAAATTGAAATTAAAATTTTACATTTAGTTTTAATAGTATCAACCTATACATTGTTGTATATCATATGAAACGACATGGAATGCGCTGTTAAAGGACACCAATCTCATAGTCCTAGTCGAATTTAGAAAACATCTACAGCTATTTTTAATCATGATTTTTTCTGTTTCTGGACCTATTTTTGAGGGCTTTAGAGACCAATAATTCAAAATTGGGTAGACCTATCTCAGTAATATTTCATAATTGTTCTAGTAGGTACAAGTAGTACGCATATTACAAATTTCAAGAAATTCTGAAATGGTGAGGCTCAATCCTGTGTTGAATTGACGTTGAATTACCCTTATATGTAAGTGTGTCTACTTATGTATGTTCCTACACGAATTTATTTAATTTCATGAATATTAGAGAAGCATTGCGAGCAGAGAATATAGTAATTTTCTTATTTACATTTAGGACGAGTGCAGGACATATGAAAATTATCCAACCCTGTTTCCAGCCCGTCCCAGTGACAAAAGTTTATGGTTTCCTCAAAAATTTCCAAGGGTTGTAAACTAATTTACATGGGGTTCTATTCGGGTTTTTTCAAATTAATTCTACCTGCACTTTATTCCTTAGCCAAATAGGTCGAATTATTTAGTCTGTAAAAGTATTGAGGCCACCGGGCAGGCCACATATAGGCGGGCGCAAGCGACGGTGCTGCTTCTGCGACGGCGCTGCAGGAACTAGAGAAACGGGGATAAAAGCGGGGCCATTACCTGGGATTCATAGGTTTTTTGGCGATTTTAATTTATTTTTCCATAATTAAAACCCGATTGAGCAAAAAATCATTTGAAAAATATCTAATAGGTATTGCTCGGTCCCTCAGTGTTCATTTAGAAAATCAAAAGACGTGTCATTCCCTTTTATTTCCAAAAAATAAAAAGCTTCTTAAAGAGTGGATTGTATAATTAAGAATAGATAAGCCTGTTTCGAAACATATGACGATATGTAATCTTGATTTTAAAGAAAGAGACTATATTTATCCAGGTAAATATTAGTATTTGACATTTTATTATTCCAAAATGCTAGTTTTATGCAAATAACATTGAGACCATAGTGTCATAGATTTCTTTTTCTTTTTTAATTTTCCCCATTTTTCTATTACATCCGTTGTGCTTAATTGTTCCATGTTTTCAATGCGAAGCCTGAAAGTTTTGACAAATAAATAAATAATATGACAAAGAATCTAAGCTGTCATAACAATGATTGTGTGAATAGGTAATTAATGTTATTACTAACCGAAAAACGTCGAGTAAAGTTACAATTATGTGTTTGCATTTACCAGAACTACCAGCTTTACACGTACAATGACAAGAAAATTGCTTATTATTATTAATAAATTTGATTTCCACTTTTATTTGATGGGGCAGTCCTTTAAGATTGCTATTTTAAAGGCACGAGGCTTGTAAAATAACTGTTTTTTTATTTTTAGATGTTATTCCACATGTAAATATGCAATTTGCATCAAGAATAGCCTGCCCTTCAATTAATGGTCTTTTAAAATTACCAATTATCTCTATCACATCAACTAAGTCTAACACCGTTCTTTCCGACATTTTGCAAAACTACTAGCGCACTCTTTATTCGATTGCGCCCGCCTATTTACACTCGCACTGCTCAGACGCTAAAGGGTTAAAAGTGTTGTTGCATTTCGTAACCTTCTTGATTATTTCCTGTTTTCATTGTTTGTTTATTATTTTCCTTTAGTAAAAATATTAATAGGTAAAACTGGCTAATTACAGGCATTTTTGTACGGGAAGGTAGGTATAGAACAACACTACTTTGTAGACTTACAAGAATACCCCAACATTGACGCAACATAATGGGCTGGCTGCAATTAACAACAACAACAATAACAATGGCCCTAATTCCCCTCCCTGGGGGACTCCTGCGGTAATGGCCCCTTGTTGCCTTTGCTAATGAATTCGTGGCCCTTTCTTCGTCAATTATCTCCCTAACCTCAGCGAGTAGGGTTAATAAGGTGATCCCCGGGGACTAACCTCTCGGGGAACGAGGAGGAAATTATTAAATACTGCTCCTCTTCCAAGGTATTTCCATTCTATCCTCCATTCCTCTTCTCTCCTCCTCCGCATTAAATTCTAACGAAACAGCGGAGTGACTAGGAATTTGAAATTCAGATTCTCCTGCTCCTACCGAGACCTCGCCGAGTTTAATAATGCGTCATGACAATTTTGAAAAATAATCGTTCCCTCATCTTTATTTTATGTGCTTCGGGGAGAGAGAGAGACGGGGCGGAGAGAAGTGAATTTCGTTAGTAGGCAAAAAGCTAAGTTATTATATTTCCCCATTATATATACCTCTCTCTCTCTCTCTCTCTCTCTCTCTCTCTCTCACTTTGTTTATTCTGTAAGGAGTTTTAATAATAAATTATCTTTCCCTTTATAGCAAAGAAATATCATTTCCTTTTGTTGAAAACATTTCCACAAGTTCAAAGAAGAACCACATCGTTCCTAAAAAGTATTAATCGTTGTTGTTTGAAAAAAAAAACAGGTTTTCGTGTTCGCGGAACATCATGTCCAATACCCCAGCTGTAGTGATGTAAAACTTTCGATTTTATCTGACATAAAACTATCGATAATATCATACTATGACCGAGGGGGGGAGGGGGGGGGCAATAGTAGAAATTTTCATTTGAAATGATAGGGTAAACCAGACATTTATTGACACTCGAATCATTCCTTTTCACATCAACACACATTTAGCCCGCACCATCTCAGATTGTAATGAAATTTGGTTCATAGGACACCTTCCTGTAGACTCAGAAAAATACCAAATTTCAGCTCAATATCTCAACCGGTTTTCAAAATATAGCTATGTAACCCCAAGGAAAAACGCACAATTTTGACCTGTCGCATCATCTGGAAATTGTAATTGCAGCTCTTCTAACGAGAAACAGAGTTGAAATTGATGCCATTTTAAAACTGAATATTTGACCTTCCTTATAACTGAATAGGGTTTAAGAGAAATTTGTTTTTCAAAATTTGAATCAAAATTTTAAATTTGAATTTCTAAAAAAGCCCAATTTTTAAAATTCTGAAAACATTTAGTGTAGTTTAAAAAGCTGTCAATAATAAGTAATATAAAAATAATTATTGAAAAATTTGAGGTCCAGAAACAGAAAAAAACATGAATAGAAATAGCTGTAGATTTTTTCCACATTTGACTAGGACTATGATATTGGTGTCGTTTAACAGCGCATTTCATGCCGTTTCATATGATATAAGACAATGTATAGGTTGGTACTAAAGAAATTTTCTTAAAAACTAAACGTAAAATTTTAATTTAAATTTTCTCAAATAGGGCATTTTTAAAATTTTTTATATCTTTTTGAAGAATAGGAAGTATTATATCTATTCATACAGCTAAATATAAAAGTGGGAGGAAAATTTCTTCATTACTAAAAAAATTGAAAACTAGTGATAAAAGTCCATAAATCTAGCATTTCATGATTAAAATTAGCTGTGATTGTTTTCCAAATTTGACTAGGACTATGAGATTAGTGTCGTTTAACAGCGAATTCTTACTACTACTACTAATTCACTTTATACAAAAAATATATTCACATATGGTAAAATTGAACTTGTGACCCAAAAAAGCCTTTAGAGTTTTTATAAGGATAGATAAACAGGAGCTATAAGAAGTTTCAATTTGATCCCTTCATAAAAAGTATTTTTTTAAAATTTCACCATACAAATTTAGTGTTAATGGTGTCAACAACCGTCCGGTTTATCATAGTAGCCATATTGCACGTTTACAGATGAACATTTATGTTAATAAAGGGTGGGTTTCATTATACCTTGAAATAATATTTATCAGTTTCAAGCTTAGTCATAACCACAAAGAATAAACACTTCATCAAAATGTCAAAGAAACTGTATTTAGAAGTTATACCAACTCTCTTCGATTAACCATGAAACCAGGATACCCAGTTGTCGAAGTAGTTGATTTTACATGACATCATCCGGAACGCT
The DNA here is from genome assembly GCA_911387785.2 of Aelia acuminata. NCBI lineage: Eukaryota > Metazoa > Arthropoda > Insecta > Hemiptera > Pentatomidae > Aelia > Aelia acuminata. Next base: position 136,299,234 of record OU426982.1, read on the forward strand.
GTCCTCGAATGTGTCGGAGTTTTTGAAGAAAAAATTTCGTTTCTGTGACATTTGCCTGTACATACCTTACTTTAGAGCGTGTGTACTTCAAAAAAATGTTCTCAGGTCGTTGATGAAGAGATGTTGAAAGTACTTTTTTTTTTTTTTTTTTTTACAAACACTTTGATTTTGTTTCTATTCCATTAACCGAGTAATTTTCAAGTCAAGGGACTGGCAGTCAGGCAATCAGTTGTTTTGTTTGTATACTTTTCCATTAAGTTGGAAGGCATGTATATACATATATATATATATATATTGCTTATTTTTCATTCCCATGAATTATATAGCACATAGGTGCTTAGAGACAGAGGCTATCACTTTATCCCTTAAAAACAAAGTTTTCGATAGTTCTATCGATAGTATCGATAGTTTTAGGTACATCACTACCTAGCTGTGATTTACTCAAGCTTCTTTTTGATTGCTTGGAATGAATTTTATTGATAAGTCATGGCAAAATCGAGAACTTACATAAGTATTTTAATGTCAGCTATCTTTATGAAGTAACCATTTAGTGTGAGATATACACCATGAAATTATGTTGTTTATCTTGTACTACTTCCCCTATTCCCCTGCTGGCTTTGACAGCTGATAAGCACGCTGCCATCTGTTGGTCACCATGCAAACTACTAGCACCGCCATCTTTCCCCTATTGCCCCTGCTGTTTGAAAAATAACCGCCTTGCCACAGTATTACGTCACACACTATCTTACCCCATCTGAAAGGAACACGTCGATTTTGTGCCAGTTGAATAATTATCTAATTTTTAAAAAACCCGCGTCTCCCCACCATTTTCTCCATCATACTTTACTTTCTATCTATTTCTCCGAATATTTCGAAGAATCAGTATTTCGAACTAACTCGTGGCTGAATAATTCAAACCTATATTATAACCTACTTTTTCATTAAACTTTCAGTAGTAAGAAGTGGTAATAAAAATAAAGAGTAATATTAAACACCGCTAATGCATTTTACTTTCATTTGAAGGATGAGAATAAGTGAAAAATAAAGGAGAGGGAAAAATAGCAATGGGTACTTCCTTGTGAAAATTCTTATATTATGTATTTACGATAGTTATACTTTCAGGCAAAATGATTTATAGTATAGAAACAAGTTTTGGTTAATAAAGGTTCTATTTTTTTGAAGAGGAATATGATATGATATAATTGTTAGATTTAGATATATTAAAATTTGAAAGATATTATAAGCTTACATCCTTTCATGTATGATTTTTATTTCTCCTTTCAAATGTGAATATTACCCAAAAAATAGGTGGTTTCATATTGTGAAAAATAACAGTGGAATTAGATAAGCATCTTCAATGAAATAAATCCTATCTCCTAATTTTTTTTTTTGTACTTTAACTTTTTGTAAAGTATGTAAATGTCAGTTCTTCAAAAAAGTATAGGCATAATGAAAAGATAATAGGTTATAGAAAAACAAAGAAGTGGATAAATGTTAATAAAAAAGTGAATTGGTAAGGAACTTATACGCATAACGAATAGTTACGTAATCACTTGTATTCGGAACGGTATAGGTTCAATATTAATATTTTTCAGGAACTCTGAAATACTAATACTTCGAAAAATGATAACATTTCGATGAAGAGTAATGTTCTATACATGCAAGGGAGGGGAGATGCGGCATTTTCAAAATTAATCATATGTTACAGAAAGTACGATAAATCAATGTTTATTTGCCAGGAATAGGCGAAGTTGTTTAGAGTTGAGAAGACGTCACGGTCTCATACTAGTAAAAAAAGGCGCGTAATATAATTCTAAGCAAGCCATAAAATCGGCCTTTAACGACTAAGAAGAGAGGTGGTGGGGATGGTAGTTCGCATGGTGACCAACAGATGGCAGCGTGCTTATCAGCTGTCAAGGCCAGCAGGGGAATATGGGAAGTAGTACCGTTTATCTGTTTGGTGTCTCTGTAATAGTTTAATAGTAGTAATAAAAACCTTCATTACTATTGTTTAAGTATCTAGTAAGTCGTATTATCGTAGTAAGTATTACTCGTATAAGACGTGACGGGAGTGTTAATGAATATACTTGGGTAAAGTTGCTTATGAGTTAAGTTTCATGAAAGTAATTGACTGGAACTGTGATGGGTAAGATCTTTTTGTTTTCTGTGTGTTTTCGTGATGTTTGGTTATTATATCTGCAATGTCAGCATCTTTTCTTATTACGAAAGTAGATAGCAAATTTAAAAAAAAAATTAAGAAGATATGCATATCTAAATAAAAAATAACTTCCAAGTATTGAGATATGACTGCTTTACGAATTACTTTATTTATTGAAGATAGCATAAATATCTTTGATAGGGGTCAAAATGTAAAAAGTTTGTTTTTGGTCTTTTATTATTCCAATTTTATACCAGTGAAAAATCCAATCTTCCTTTGTGATATATATTTCGAGGCTCATTGCCTCATCTTCAGGTGTACTGCAACAGTATTTACATAATATTTACAACTTTTTTTTAAAAAAATTAACTTACAATAATTATAAAATTTGGAAATTTTTTTATTTAAAATCCTATATTATTACATTATATTCATTATATACATACCAATACATATATTATAACCATAAATACATCACTTAATTAAAATCTCGTCAATAAATAAATAATTATGTCAATTTGCACTTCTTTCTTTGGCCACCTCACTGTTACTGGCTTTAGGCTGTTGCTACTTAATCCTGTTTATACTGGTATAAAATTGGAATAATAAAAGACCAAAAAGAAATTTAACAAAAAAAAGAGAAAAAAAAAGGATTAAGTAGCAACAGCCTAAAGCCAGTAACAGTGAGGTGGCCAAAGAAAGAAGTGCAAATTGACATAATTATTTATTTGTTGACGATATTTTAATAAATTGATGTATTTATGGTTATAATATATGTATTAGTATTTATATAATGAATATAATGTAATATAGGATTTTAAATAAAAAAATTTCCAAATTTTATAATTATTGTAAGTTAATTTTTAAAAAAAAAGTTGTAAATATTATGTAAATACTGTTGCAGTACACCTGAAGATGGGGCAATGTGCCTCGAAACGTGAGGTTTTTAATGTATTGAAAAAAAAAAATATATATATATATATATATCACAAAGGAAGATTGGATTTTCACTTGTATAAAATTGGAATAATAAAAGACCAAAAAAGAAATTTAAAAAGTCTTCCAGTAAAGTATAAACTATCAAAAAATAAAAAGTTTGTATATTAACTTTTAAAAAAATGGAAATATGTTTGAACAAAATTTTGTCAAAATATCGTGTATTTTTATCATAGTTAAATATGAAAATAGAGATGTTCTATATGCATATATGCAAAGTCTATACTGTGTATACATAAACATATCCTTCTGACAGTGTTCATGGAAAATTCAATATGGAACGGGAATTATCTCGACATATCCCGCCCAGGACGGCTGACAGTTTCAATGACAAAGCTTTTCACACTTAAGCCCCGCCTGAGTTTCCCAACAAAAAAAAAAAATAAATAAATAAAAAGAGGCGGATTCGAATATCCGGCATAAAAAAATAAATATATATTTACAGTATCGTATACAAGTTTATTTTTTTATTTATTTTTTATACTATGTTTATTCAGTGATAATTGAATAGATATTGTAACACTTGTGTGGGTTAAAATATTTTTTTTTTTAACGAAAATAATAATTTACAATAGCACACAAACTATGAAACTGAAAAAATTAACAAGATTACAAAAAGTATCAAGTATCAACAAGATTACAAAGTATTTGTAACGACAATTTTAACCCAAAAGTAACCATATTGTAACGTTAAAAAAACAAAAATAAAGTATTGTTTAAAGTCCCAGATCTTTCAGTCAGAGCACGTGTTTGTGTCTTCACGTGTTCGAGCACAATCCACGACGTTCTACGAGGTTCTAGACCATCTCCTTACGACTATATATAAGGAGCGATTGACTGGACAGTCTATATCTTGATTGTGAAGCTCAAGCCATATGATTATTTGTGTTACAAAGTGATAATTTTTGTAACCTGTTCTAATATTTGTGTTGTTATAACTCGTGTGGCATCGATAATTGTTATTCTTCTTTGAATAAATATTGTTTTACCCACAGAAGTGCTACAATATGATCTGAGCTTCAGATCTAGACTAACTCTTCAGTCACCCGTTCCTTATATTTAGCCTGAAATAGAACTGTCTGGAATGTTCTCGACAAGCTTAGAAGGTACTTTAACAGTCACAAACATGTACTAGAACAGTTTTAACAACAAGTCTAGAACTATTTTAAATCACATGTTTAGTGTTTTGGTTCACGTTAGACTATTATATCATAGATTTTTTATCTAAATATTTGTTCTACGAAATAGACACTATTTTTATAACTATATTTATCTTGCTAAAATCTTAAGATTACAGTGGTTGGTCCAATAATTTTCTATATGTGCACTTATTACTTTTACTTACCTATGTATGAAATATACAGTAAGGGAAAGTATTCCGATCGTGAAAAATTTCGACTTCCAGTTTTCAACGGAAATACACGTTTTGGGGTCCCCTGAGTCCAATTAACACAGTCCCGTGAAATGTTCTGTGTGTGTGTGTGTGTGTGTGTGAACAGAATAGCTCAAAATCTATACATCACACGAACCTGAAATTGGGTATTTTGTATATGCATATGCCCGCGATGTGACAGCAATAATTTCATCAAAATTGTTCAAACGGAAGGGGTGCTTTATTTAATAATTTTTTGCGTTTTATTCAATTTTCTCAAATACGGAGCTAAAGATTTTGATAAAACTGGGTATTTGATGTAAGTATATGCCCGCAATATGATAAGCAACAATTTAATAATAATTGATTAAACGGAGAGGTTACTTTATTTCATAACTGCTTTTTCCATTTTTACGTTTTTTCGATTTTCTCAAAAATAGCTTTAAAAATTTTGATTAAACTCGTCATGCTTAATGAGAATCAAGTATTCACGTAAACTTAATCATTATTAAAATGTTCTGAATAGGCTTAAATGGGGAAGGGGCCTTTTTTGTTTTCCTATAATGTACCTTTGTTTTTGTTTATATGGAGAAATTATCTATCTCTCGTTACGCCAAAAAATAAGAAATGGCTAAATATGACATATACAGGAGAAAAAGAAAATTCATAAAACCCCTTGCGATCATTAGAGCCCTCGCATGCGCAGTACGCCTTTAATGACAGACAATTGTTTATAATTAAAGATGTTTTGTTTATTTAATGGAAATTATTTGTTTTCATGGTAACTTTATAAAAATAATTATAATATCAGACGACTTGGAATATTATGCTTGCATTGCCGAATTATCTCAAGTAAAAACTTTTATTTAATAATTAAACAATGCAGGGTACTGCAAATGCAGGTAAGAGCAAATGCAAAAAAAAAAAAAAAAAAAAAAAAAAAAAAAAATTGAATTTAACAAAACACCTCAATTTCTAATCAAAGTAAGTTAGTAAGTGAAAGTTGAGCATTGCGCGCATCGCACCAGATTTTTTCAGTACTTTTATCAATGCCTTAGAAAGAATTTACGAATATAATTAACGAATTTGCGAATATTACTTACGTCAACGTGAAATTCCCTATGATTTGATAATCCATACCTGTCTCGTGTCAGAAAATGGATTAATATTGCCGTATTATAAATCGTGTTAGATTCCCCTAAATAAGGTATCGATTCTTCAATATATTTATAGCCATAAAATAATCGGTTACTATTTCTGGCACAGAAGGGTCCTGTTAGTCTGGTTAACTCACTCACCACTATCTCATTACCACGACTGGTCGATCAATATAGGCTTAGTAGATCTAGTAATGATGGGTGTCTGTTACAACCGGCACCTCTACTAAATCACCCATAAATTGACTAGACCAATATATACGTTTACATAATATATATAATTAATAGAGGTTGTCATATCCGTACTTAGTAATAGTTATTCATGAATGATACCTTGGATATGGGTTCTATTAAACTATACGATAAACCTAAGATTCTACTTCTAATTTTCCAAAAAAAAAAAAAAAAACAAGCTTTATTATTCATTAGCTCTGAGGTAATGATTAGAAAGTTATGATTATTTTTTTAATCTTTATAAATAATCTTATTGAATAATAAGATTTCTCGAAGAAGATGTATATCAGATAATAATCATTTTATAAATTAATGTATTTCTGTTTAATTTCTATAATATAGCTGGCAGGTAACTAGACTTGCACATTTCAGATAATTTAATATTAAAGTGATTATGAACATGTTTACCTCCCACTCCTTCATAGAGTATTACAGTAGAATAATTACTATCATTATTTTTTACTTTCACTTACCCATATATGAAATATATAGTAAGTGGAAGTATTGCGATCGTGAAAAATTTCGACTTCCGGTTTTCAACGGAAATACACGTTTTGGGGTCCCCTGAGTCCAATTAACCAAGTCCCGCGAAATGGTCTGTGTGTGTGTGTGTGTGTGTGTGTGTGTCTGTGTGTGTGTATGTGTGTGTGTGTGAACAGACTTGCTCAAAAACTGTAAACCGTGGGTACCTGAGATTGGGTATTTAGTGTATGTATATGCCCGCGATGTGACAGCAAAAATTTCATCAAAATTGCTCAAAGGGAGGGGGTACTTTATTTAATAACTTTTTACATTTTTTTCGATTTTCTCAAAAACGGCTCTAACGATTTTGATTAAACTGAGTATTTGATCTATTCATTTGCCCGAAATATGTCTGTAAAAATTTCATCAAAATTGATCAACCGGAGGGGGGACTTTACTTAATAAATTTTGTATCATTTTCACGTGTTTTTTTTTATTTACTCTAAAACGGCTTTCACGATTTTGATCAAACTGTGTATTTGATGTACGTATATGCCAAAGATGTGATAGCCAACATTTCATCAAAATTGATCTACCGGAGGGGGGACTTTACTTAATAAATTTTGTATCATTTTCACGTGTTCTTTTTTATTTACTGAAAAATAGTTTTCACGATTTTGACCAAACTGGGTATTTGATGTAAGTATATGCCAAAGATGTGATAGCCAACATTTCATCAAAATTGATCAACCAGAGGGGGGACTTTGCTTAATAAATTTTGTATAATTTTCACGTGTTTTTTTTTATTTACTCAAAAACAGTTTTCAGGATTTTGATCAAACTGGGTATTTGATGAATGTATATGCCAAAGATGTGATATCCAACATTTCATCAAAATTGATCAACCGGAGGGGAGACTTTACTCAATAAATTTTGTATCATTTTCACGTGTTTTTTTTATTTACTCAAAAACAGTTTTCACGATTTTGATCAAACTGGGTATTTGATGTATGTATATGCCAAAGATGTGATAGCCAACATTTCATCAAGATTGATCGACCGAAGCGGACACTTTATTTCATAACTTTTTTTCTAATTTTTAGATTATCTCAAAAACGGCTTTAAAGATTTTCTTCAAATAGTCATGTTTAATGAAAATTGAGTGTTATTTAATATCAGGTAAGCGTTTATTAAAATGTTCTGAGGGGTTTATAGAGCAAATGAAAACAAAAATAAGAAATGAATGTGGAAAATGTGTAACTTTGAGAAGTGGCATTAACAAAACGCATTAATTTCTTATCTAAGTAAGTTGGTAAGTGAAAGTTGTGTGTTGCGCGCACGCACCAGATTTTTTTTTATACAGTTGACAGTATAGTTGACCAGGTTATGATTTTTATCTCTATGTTTAATGTTCATGTTTTCGTTTAAAAAAAATAATTTTAACCCACATAAGTGTTACAATATCTATTCAATTATCACTGAATAAACAGCATAAAAAAATAAAATAACTTGTGTGCGATACTGTAAAAATATATTTATTTTATTTTTTGCTGGATATTCGAATCCTCTTTTTTTACGTGTTTTTTTTTTTTTTTTTTTTTTAGGGAAACTCAGGTGGGGCTTAAGTGTGAAAAGCTTTGTCATTGAAACTGTCAGCCGTCCCGGGTGGGGATATGTTCAGAAAATTCCCGCTCCATATTGAATTTTCCATGAACACTGTCAGAAGGGATATGTTTATGTATATACAGTATAGAATTTGCATATATACATATATAGCATCTCTATTTACATATTTCAATAGGATAAAAATACACGATATTTTGACAAAATTTTGTCTATACATACTTACATTTTTTTAAAGTAAACATACAAACTTTTTACATTTTCACCCCTATCAAAGATCTTTATGCTATCTTCAATAAATAAAATAATTCGTAACGCAGTTATATCTCAATACTTGGAAGCTATTTTTTATTTAGATATGCACATCTTCTGACAATATTTTTTAAATTTGCTATCTACTTTCGTAATAAGGAAACATGCTGGCATGGCAGATATAAAAAAAAAACAAAAAAAACAACAACACAAACAGACCTTATCTTCACAGTTCCAGTCAATTACTTTCATGAAACTTAACTCATAAGCAACTTTATCCAAGTTTATTCATTAACACTCCCGTCACGTCTTATATAAGTAATACTTAAATACGACTTACTAGTTACTTAAACATTAGTAATGAAGGTTTTCATTACTTCTATTAAACTATTACACACAGACACCAAACAGATAAACAACATAATTGCATCGCGTATAACTCACACTAAATAGTTAGCTCATAAAGATAGCTGACATTAAAATGTTTATGTACAACAAGACTTGAGCAGTTCAGCAAATTTAATATTAAAGTGTTTATCAACATGTTAACCTCTCATGCCTTCATAGGATTTTACAGTAACATAACAACTAATTAATTGCTATCATTAAGATATTTTTTTACTTTCACTTACCTATATATGAAATATATAGTAAGTGGAAGTATTGCGATCGTGAAAATTTTCGACTTCCGGTTTTCAACGGAAATACACGTTTTGGGATCCCCTGAGTCAAAATAACCAAGTCCCGCGAAATGGTCTGTGTGTGTGTGTGTGTGTGTGTGTGTGTGTGTGTGTGTGTGTGTGTGTGTGTGTGTGAACAGACTAGCTCAAAAACTATAAACCGTGCGAACCTGAAATTGGGTATTTAGAGTATGTATAAACCCGTGATGTGACAGCAAAAATTTCATCAAATTTGCTCAAAGGGAGGGGGTACTTTATTTAATAACTTTTTAAGTTTTTTTCGATTTTCTCAAAAACGGCTCTAATGATTTTGATTAAACTGAGTATTTGATCTATTTATATGCCTGAAATATGACTGTAAAAATTTCATCAAAATCGATCAACCGGAGGGGGGACTTTACTTAATAAATTTTGTATCATTTTCACATGTTTTTTTTATTTACTCAAAAACGGTTTTAACGATTTTGATCAAACTTGGTATTTGATGTATTTATATGCCCGAGATATGACTGTAAAAATTTCATCAAAATTGATCTACTGGAGGGGGGACTTTACTTAATAAATTTTGTATCATTTTCACGTGTTTTATTTATTTACTCAAAAACGGTTTTAACGATTTTGATCAAACTTGGTATTTGATGTACTTATATGCCCGAGATATGACTGTAAAAATTTCATCAAAATTGATCTACGGGAGGGGGGACTTTACTTAATAAATTTTGTATCATTTTCACGGGTTTTTTTATTGTTTTACTCAAAAACGGCTTTAACGATTAACAAAAATAAGATATGAATGTAGTAAAATGTGTGACTTTGGGAAATGATATTTAGCAAAACACGTCAATTACTAATCTAAGTAAGTTGGTAAGTGAAAGTTGTGTGTTGCGCGCACGCACCAGATTTTTTTTGTATACAGTTGGCAGTATAGTTGACCATGTTATGATTTTTATGTATATTTATATGTATACATTTACTTTGTTCTCTCTTTTGTTTATTTTGTAAATAACAAAACATAAAAATAACAAAATACTAAAAAAAATATTATAATGAAAATCGCAGACCTATAAGCATTCTCAGCAGACAAGCAATTTGTAAAAGATGAAAAAATTCTAAGAATTGTGACAAAATGGATGTTTGATTTGTATCAAGACCCGTTTGATTGGTTTCAAATACTTGTGTGAGTATAGAAAAGAAATCAGCTAGATAAATTAGGATACAGTTTGAGAAGCTTAATAGGTAATGTTTGTTTTCCATCCACTAGCAAAATGCACATTAAATCAATAATTATTTTAAGCATGAACCCATTGCAGTCCCATCAAAGTGCGTTTTTTGAGAAATTCAAAATTGGGGTGCACTTCATAAAGAAGGTCATAGATTCAGCTTTAAAATGACATCAATTTCAACTCTTTATCTTACCTAGAACATCTGCAATTTCAATTTACATATGACGCGACGAAAGTCAAAACTGTGCCTTTTTCAAACCCTCTATATAAAAAAAAAAAAAAAACCTGTACCACTACAACCCATAAGGGTCTTGGGTGCAGTACTATGTAAGGAAGAGTACCGTTTCTTGGTCAGCGGTCGTGCAAGGAGGTGATTTGACCGTGATCACGCTCAACCGCCAGGTTTTTTCCCCTTAATTTTTCAATTAGTAATGAAGGTTTTCATTAATACTATTAAACTATTACACACAGACACCAAATAGATAAACAACATAATTGCATCGTGTATAGCTCACACTAAAAGATAGCTGACATTAAAATGTTGATGTACAACAAGACTTGAGCAGTTCAGCAAATTTAATATTAAAGTGTTTATCAACATGTTAACCTTTCATGCCTTCATAGGATTTTACAGTAACATAATAACTAATTAATTGCTATCATTATGATATTTTTTTTTTGTATACAGTTGGCAGTATAGTTGACCATGTTATGATTTTTATGTATATTTATATGTATACATTTACTTTTTTCTCTCTTTTGTTTTATTTTGTAAATAACAAAACATAAAAATAACAAAATACTAAAAAAAATATTATAATGAAAATCGCAGACCTATAAGCATTCTCAGCAGACAAGCAATTTGTAAAAGATGAAAAAATTCTAAGAATTGTGACAAAATGGATGTTTGATTTGTATCAAGACCCGTTTGATTGGTTTCAAATACTTGTGTGAGTATAGAAAAGAAATCAGCTAGATAAATTAGGATACAGTTTGAGAAGCTTAATAGGTAATGTTTGTTTTCCATCCACTAGCAAAATGCACATTAAATCAATAATTATTTTAAGCATGAACCCATTGCAGTCCCATCAAAGTGCGTTTTTTGAGAAATTCAAAATTGGGGTGCATGTCATAAAGAAGGTCATAGATTCAGCTTTAAAATGACATCAATTTCAACTCTTTATCTTGCCTAGAACATCTGCAATGTCAATTTACATATGACGCGACGAAAGTCAAAACTGTGCCTTTTTCAAACCCTCTATATAGCTATATTTTTAAAAACCGGTTGGGATATTGAGCTGAAATTTGGCATTTTTCTTAGTCTATAGGAAGATATCCTACGTACCAAATTTCATTAAAATCTGAGATGGTGGGGGGAAAAAAAGTGTGTTGATATGAGTTGGAATGGCCCAGGTTTTAAATTTTATTTTCTATTATTTTCATACAGACTTGGCCAACTTTCTACGTGCTTTTGATGCCACCCAAGGTGAATTATTTGAACAACTCGAAGTAAAATGAAACTTTTATATAAATATGTAAAATTTTTTCCTACTTTGATGAACTCTGTAATGAGAATAGGTTGTCCAAAATATTTGTGTCTGGACTCATTCAATGCATAATTTAACTCCCTACAACTTTAATAAGAACATTTTTTGTTTCAATATTGTAAGTGCTATACGAGATAATAATTATTATAATATATATTATAAGCCTCCAACCACAAAAGCAGACCTGGGAGGGGGGGGGAGTGCAATATACTCCCTCCCCTACCAGCATACCACAGCTTTGCGGAGGAATAATATTAATGGAACCATTAAAAAAATAAAACCTTTAGAAGCAGGGTCGTTCCATGTTAATTCAATACAAGCTTGAATCTCAACATCTCAGATTTTCTTGAAATTTGATCATGTTTACTACTAATAACAAGTAGAACAATTGTGAAAGATTACTGAGATATTTCTACCCGCTTTTGAATTATTGGCCTCTAAAACCCACAAAAATAGGTCCAGAAACAGAAAAAATCATGAAAAATCATACTGCCTATTTTTAAAAAAATATATTTTTTTTAAAAATGCCCTTTTTAGGAAATTGAAATTAAAATTTTAAACTTAGTTTTAAAATACTTTCTTAATTACCAAACTATACATTGTTGTATATTACATGAAATGGCATAGAATGCACTATTAACGACACCAATCTCATAGTCTAAAATAGGTCCAGAAAAAGATAAAAATCATGATTAAAAATAGCTGTAGATATTTTCCAAATTTGACCAGGACTATGGGATTGGTTTCGTTTAATAGTGCAGAATTTAACATTCTCAAGGACATCACTGAAAGAAAACTGATGGGTCATTCCATGTCAATTCAACACAGGCTTGAGCCTCACCATCAGATTTTCTTGAAAATCGGTACATATGTACTATTACTATCATCTAGAACAATTGTGAAATATTACTGAGACATGTCAACCCGCTTTTGAAACATTTGCCTCTAAAACCCTCAAAAATAGTTCGAGAAACAGAAAAAATCATGATTAAAAATAGCTGTAGATGTTTTCCAAATTTGACTAGGACTTTGAGGTTGGCGTCGTTAATAGTCCATTCTATGCCATTTCATGTAATATTCAACAATGTATAGGTTGGTTCTTAGGAACGTTTTTTAAAACGAAGTTTAAAATTTTAATTTCAATTTCCCAAAAAAGGGCATTGATTTAACGTGGAATGGTTCAGCAATAACATTCTGCTAGACTATATAGTCTAATAGTTGGTATAGATATATCAGAGAGATAAAGTGTAAAGCAATAAAAGAGTAAAGCAGATAAAGAGGACAGTAAAGCAATGTGAAGCAGTGTAGAGAGGCACAGTGAGGCGTGACCCAGCATTGGCACGGAGCCCAGGGACATGCTCACGAAGTTCAACACGAGAAGGGTTCGGCATTCCAAGTGGAATTCCAAACGGCTTATATATCTCATAGGGTGCATTCACACTGCACGCCGAACATAAAGAAGACCCAAACATTGACGAACAAACAACATTATAAAATATTTATAAATATTGTAACGTGAAACAAAACACAAAAGATATGGTTTAGAATAGTTATAGACTTGTTGGAACGAACTAACTGGTTGGAATAAACTGTCATAGTACATGTTTGTGACTACGATGTTCGAGTACGCCGGCCCAGAACCTTCGAGGCTGTTCTTCTTGCGACTAAATATAAGGTGCGATAGACTGGAGATTTAATCTGAAGATCAAGTAATGTGTTTTTTTTTTGTTGCAAAAAAATTATTGTATTTTTTAAACCTGTTTAAATATTTTTGTTTTCATTGTTTGTGTGGCATTATAAATTATTATTTTCGTTTAATAAAAATTGTTTAACTCACATAGGTGTTAATATTATTATTTTTTAAAAAATACACACAAAACCTTCACTTATCGCTTCCCTTATTTCGACTATAAATCGATACTTTTTTTTTTGTAATGACGTTATTGCCTTTATAAGGGACGCACAAAAACTCTTTTTTACACAAAAAAAAAAAGATCAATTTAATAGGTCATAAAGTGTTAGAGACTTACCTTACCTACTTAGAGACAGAGTGAAGAAAGCTCCACATAAGTATGGGACTTAGTCATAATAACAGCCGTTAACACATGGGACTATTTTTTAATTTTGGGCTTTTGAGTATTTTTCAAAAAAAGGTGGTGGAATTTTATTTTTCTCAAGAAGGGGCAGTGTTAAGAGTAAATTTTATTCGTTGATTAATGTTTTGGAATTGTCCAGATGTTTTTTTCTGATTGATATAGTATATTTCGTACCAAGGGCCGAAAGTGGGCGTTTGCCGGCCCGAGATATTTTTTGACCGAGAGGTAGTCGAGGTCATGAAAAGTTCGAGGGCCTGCAAAAGAACTTTGGCCCGAGGCACGAACGCTATTTTTCACCATACTACAATAAATATTAATACGATATAACATTAATCAAAAACAAGATTTTCTTTTGGTTAAGTGTACCTCTTTGTTAGAAGGTTATCTTGTGGTTATGGGGACATGATGAATGTTTAATGTATGGATTGTTTTACGTTATGTTATTATGTAAGTTAATAAAGAGAGATGAACATATATGTGAGCATGCAGTATTTTGAGGACGCATGTTCAAGTGCTTACGTACTAAACAGCATGGTTTAAATGTGCATCCTTCATCAGTGATTGTAAAACTTCGTCTTGAGTGTGTTTTACCATCGTTAAGGAAAACAGTAAAAAAGTCTCCATTATCTTTAACATCTCTTGCTTTCAAATTTGTTAGATCGTCTCTTCGGCATGCACCAAACACTCCGAAAACTAAAATTACTTTGTTTAGCAACCATTCATTATCAGGAGCATTTAACATAAATTGGGTTACTTCAGTGGCACTTAACACATTTGATTTTTTAGGCTGATAACCAACCGATTTCCGTTTCAAAAAAGCAATACTTTTTGGAAATTGGGTGAGTTGAATATTTTCTTTTACTTTTAAACAACTTTTTATCATGGAGTACTTACTCCATAAAGTACTGGTTTTTTTTTGCTGTGATAGGACCGAGAGTATTAAGAGTAAAACTTCATCATTCACATCTACAGGTTTTACATTTTCCATTTTTAACCAGTTCAAAAACTTTGTATACTCTTCGTCATACCTATCTTTTGATTTTGCTGGTAACAAATCTGCTATGATTTCTTTTGCTCTTCTATTTATAGATTCTGATATATTATTAGCCATAATTACTAAATAACTAAACAATAATACGAGCAAAACAAACTTATGTAATGTATATAATGAAATGAATGAATTAAAATAATAAACAGCTGATTTTGCGGCCCTAGGGCGAAATATTCATTTTCGGCCCTAGGGCGGCGAAGTGTAGCTTTCGGACCGCAAATTAGGTGTGTAAAACAGGTGACTACATCGTAGTATGGTGAAAAATATTTTGAGTAGCATGCACTTCGATTTCCCTCACAGCAACGATCTCAGCGGGCCTTTTTTACTTTAGGGGCGCCAGTTAATTTTTACAGTAACTATGATTTTGGATATTATATTATTCATCAATGTCATATGTTTGAAAAATATAAAATTAAGAACATTTATTAAGATGGAAATACTTCTGCACACTAACATAACCAGAACTAGAATTAACAAGGAAGCTAAAACTTTTTGATTGATTTTAAATCCTTTCGAATAAGTCATCTTTTTCATATCGCCTCCTCCAAACAAACTCGAATAAGTTTGAGTCAAGATGGCTCCTTTTTGTCCCACATTCTATTCTATTGTGCCTTTTAATCCTTGCCCAGAGAGACTCAATCCTTTGGGTATGAGCTCCTGTTACGGGATCTACGAAGTGCTCACTGTGTTCACTGGATAGTGCTTGTATCGCACCCCAAATAAGTCATCTTTTTCATATAGTCACCATCAGAGAATCACGAAGGAGATATTGGAAGTAAATTTTATGCGAAATATTCTGAACTGTTATCTTAAATGGTGATCATGTTACTATGAAAAGTAACTGATGCCTTAAAATAAAAAATACCCATCTCGGCTTCTCACCACATAATCATATATTTATATATTCACTATCTAGGGTGCCCGGCTTCGCTCCGGTAGTTGTGTGGTAGTTTTAATACCAGTAAAACTTTAAAATTAAAGGAAATAAAGAAAAAAATTAGCAACTTCTTGAAAATTCGGTTTTAATTTGGTATCAATGTTCTGCAGACTTGAAATCTGCAGAGTCCGCCCAAATAAGGAATGTATAATTTACAGGGGGTTGAAAATGGTAAATGAAGAATTAATTTTTCTGCTACTTTGACATCCCCCCATAATTTGAACGGTTTCTGCAGATCTCGAATCTTACTACTATTACAAAGTGAAAACCAAAATTTCAAGAAGGCAAAATTTTTATTCACATTTCTTTTTATCTTGAACTATGAGGGATGATAAAATCTTATTGAAAAAATGCTTTTATTGGAGTTGGTCGTTTTGTCAACTGGAATGCTCATCATACATAGTAATCAAACAAACTTCTGTTTCATAACTACAATAAGAACACTTCAAACTTTTTATTTTCGATTTATATTCAGTCAATTCATGTCTTTCCTTATGTCTGATATTTTTCGCTCACTGTACTACTAAGAAATGTTCACTCATATTGCATTAAAGTTACTTAAGTATATGTTATATAGATTAAATGTAATGTACTGATTATGTATTAGCCTTCTTATGAGAAAACTAATTTTTTAAGGAATCCAATTAGTTTTCTAATAAATTGCAAAGATGTAAAATCATTATTTAATTTTAAAAGCAAAGGAGAAACTAATTATTTTCGCTTAGTTTTTTAGTAATTTAAAAAGAACAGCTGAACAGATATATAACCCTTACAAAATGAACTGGATGAATGAAAAATAAACATTGAGTGAAAAGCACCCTAGCTCTTCCGAGTAGTCTGGAGCTCGAACTAAATTTTTCATTCATAAACTCGTATCTCAATTTCAGAGAGGCTAATTAAATGGTGCGAGAGGCTTAAAATTCCAGTCCTTTTCTCTTCAATTTTACACCCTTAAGTCAAAAACGGAAACCTTCTTCTCCATTAGTGGTTATATAGCTAAACGACGACATAACTTTGTTAATCGTACGTGGAGTCGTTTTTGAGCCTTATCGGCACGCACATTGTTCACTTTGCTTTATAATATAAATTGATTATAAGTCGAAGTAAAAGAGATTCTTTGTAAATATTTAAGTACTGGTTTACTTTTAAGACAGTTGCTGCTAATTTTCATGGAAACCAATAAAAAATATTATTATTTTTTCCACCGCTATATTTCGTTTCAGGGATTGAAACAATTTCATGCTACAATAAGGTCCCTAATATTTTTTCAAACTACTCAATTATCAATCGTATGAATAAATAATAATATATTATTATTATTATCAATAAGTGATGGATCTGAACTCTTCTTCTTGTATAACATGTTTATAACTAAAACCAACTCCAACATTATAACCAACGTTTCGGAAGTTCCTTGTTGTTGGCAAGTATTGTAGTTATCCTTCATTTAAGCCTCACTTTTTTAATTAATTGTTCTACGTTCGGCATTTATGCCATTATCAAGATAACAATATCTGGATTTACGATTTTTCGTGATCCTTTATTTAAACCTATTTTATAATTATAATCCTAGAAAATCGTTTAAGATAGATTTCCTCGATATATTGTGCATTTAAAAAGATTTTTATTTAATATATAAATGACCTGTTATGTCAAATAGTGAAACGAACTCTATGGCACTTTACTACGAAAATATATTGCTGGAAATTGTTAATAGAAAAATAAGGTCTTTATTTCATGAATTAACTCTGAAGTGCATCTTTACCCGGTTAATGTAATCGAATCATAGCTAATGGCTAAAATGTATAGATTTCCGGGATTCATTTAATACTTTTTCTACTTTCACTTACCTATATATGAAATATATATATAGTAAGTGGAAGTATTGCGATCGTGAAAAAATTCGACTTCCGGTTTTCAACGAAAATACACGTTTTGTCGAGTCGAAATGACCAAGTCCCGCGAAATGGTCTGTGTGTGTGTGTGTGTGTGTGTGTGAACAGACTAGCTCAAAAACTATAAACCGTGGGAACCTGAAATTGGGTATTTAGTGTAGGTATATGCCCGCGATGTGACGGCATATATTTCATCAAAATTACTTAAAGGGAGGGGGTACTTTACTTAATAACTTTTTAGGTTTTTTTCAATTTTCTCAAAAACGGCTCTAACGATTTTGATTAAACTGAGAATTTCATCTATTTATATGCCCGAGATATGACTGTAAAAATTTCATCAAAATTTCTCAAAGGGAGGGGGTACTTTATTTAATAACTTTTCAAGTTTTTTTTCGATTTTCTCAAAAACGGCTCTAACGATTTTGATTAAACTGAGTATTTGATGTAATATGCCCGAGATATGACTGTAAGCATTTCATCAAAATTGATCAACCGCAGGGGGCACTTTACTTAATAAATTTTGTATCATTTTTACGTGCTTTTTTTATTTACTCAAAAACGGCTTTCACGATTGTGACCAAACTGGGTATTTGATGTATGTATATGCCAAATATGTGATAGCCGACATTTCATCAAAATTGATCAACCGAAGGGGGGACTTTACTTAATAAATTTTGTATCATTTTCAAGTGGTTTTTTCTTTACTCAAAAAAGGCTTTAACGATTAATAAAAATAAGATATAAATGTAGAAAAATGTGTGACTTTGGGAAATGATATTTAACAAAACACGTCAATTTCTTATCTAAGTAAGTTGGTAAGTGAAAGTTGTGTGTTGCGCGCACGCACCAGATTTTTTTTATTATAGAAATAAATATATTAGACTGAAAGGTCAAGCTTTTCTACACAGATTGAAGGGGTTCCATAATAACGACCGATAATAAATTAGAACGAAATTTTGAGCGTTTAATTAATTTTTCATAAAACGGAGGCGGCATTGTATTCTTCTCAGAAAAGGCAGTCAATTTTTCCTTATTTGAATAAAGAGTAAAGAAAAAATCTTTAGGGTTTAGTAATGGAATAAATACGTTATTTTTCTATTAACGATCTCAAGCAACATATTATGTAAGTAGAGTACTAAATACGTTTCGGAAGTTTCTATGCACGAAATGTTGGTTATAATGCTGAAATATATTTTTTTAAACATTTAATACAGGTACAGTTCAGATCCACTATGGTTTTTATCATTGCACGGAATCTAGACTGAGCTCTACCCTAATGAAAGACAGAATGGTAGTATTCGCCGCAGTATAGTGAGTACAATCAAACTTATTTCTCACGCTCCTATATTTTTTTGCCCATCAGAGACTGTTATTAAAGGATTCGACATGGTAAAATTATTGTAAGTGCATTATATCGTATGTATGTCAAATGTTAAGTTGGGCGTAGATAAATGTGTTGTGAGTTCCCCAAAATTACACAAGTTAGTTCGCCGTTGGAATAAAGTTGGTTACAACCAAAGCTATTGCTATTCTTTAATAATTCAGTATTCAGTATCGGGGTCACCTGTGGTGTTGTGGTTAGCATGGCAACCTACAATACTAAAGATCGCGGGTTCAATTCCAGCGGTGGCCCTAGGATTTTTTAATGGGAGTAAAAAATCCTTAGCTATGCCGTCCCTCGGATAAGACGTAAAATGGAGGTCCCGAGCCTGTACGATGTCAGGTACTTGTTAAAGATCCCTATCCTAATTATACCTGGATAGGCAAAATTTAGGACTCCCACTGTAGCATCGTCCGATTAGCATAAAAATAGACGTTAAACAAACAAACAAACAAACAAATAATTCAGTAAATTTTCAATTCTTATTGACATAATTAATGTTTTTGTTTCTCTTTTATATATACTTTGATCAATTGGGCCCGTTACCATGCATGCGTCATTGTTTTTCTTAGATGGTTAAGTGTGTTGATTCATTTCTTTATTTCAGAGTTTATCATTAAGAGTTTATTATATATGTTTATTGTTCATCTCATTAACATCCTTTTATTACAGTTTACTGGGTATTGGTCTTTATTATTTTACTAATTGTATTTTATTCCTACAATTAAACTTAATTTTGTCAGCACTCCCTGTTTGATTACACAGGCCAACAAAAAAAACCTTTTTGAAAACTTTTTTAATTTTAATAGCTGATCTTGATAGATTTTTATATGCTGAATCCAAATCTGCACGTAATTTTTATGTATCACCCTTAGTTTCCAAGCAAAATGTATTTTATTATATAGTCTAATACCCATTTACAGTATATAGGGAAATCAATGAAACACTGTAGAATCGTAAAAATGGTTTGTATTTACAGTAAAATACTTGGAATAGTAATTTTATGTGATGATACAAGGTTCACTTGTCAACTGGAATTGCTTTATATTTTCTTTCCCTTTTTTCCTTGAAGCTTCTTGTGTAGCTTTTCCTGCGATGAATAGCTTGCTGAACTTCCCGGTGAAGTGACCAACAGTAATCCCCTATCATGTTGGTATTCCAGCGGCCCTGGTAACGTTTTTCCATCACTTTAACGTCCTGGTGAAAACGCTCACCTTGCTCCTCACTAACATCTCCTAAATTTTCTGGGAAGTAATCGAGGTGGCTGCTCAAGAAGTGAACTTTCAGGCTCATCAAACATCCTAACTGTTCAAATTTTTTTAACATGTTAGCAACAATAGCCTTATATTCTGGGTCTTTTTTATTTCCCAAAAACTTGGTGACAACTTGCTTGAATGAAACCCATGCTTCTTTTTCATTTGAGGTCATTGTGGATTCAAAGTTAACGTCAAACATCATTTTTCTAATATCAGGCCCGGTAAAGACGCCTTCTTTCAGTTTAGCTTCTGAAAGGTGTGGAAACTTCTGACAGAGATATTTGAAACAAAGCCCATCTTTAGGCAAAGCCTTTACAAACTGTTTCATGAGACCTAACTTAATATGTAGTGGTGGTAGAAGCACGTTTTTTGGATCTACAAGGTTTTTGCGTAAAATGTTCTTCTCGCCAGGCTTTAAAGACTCCCTAGCAGGCCAGTTCTTTCTGCACCAATGTTGATTCCGAGCTCTACTGTCCCATTCACACAAGAAACATGGAAATTTGGTAAAACCCCCTTGCTGACCAAGGAGCATGCACGTAACTTTCAAATCACCACATATCAACCAACCGTGTGCAGAATAACCTATTTTATTTAACACTATTTCTAGATTTTCGTAACTCTCTTTCATATGTACAGAATGACCGACAGGTACAGAGGCATACATGTTACCGTTGTGTAGTAAAACTGCCTTCAAACTATTTTTGGATGAATCAATAAACAACCTCCAATCTTCTGTTTTGTATTCAATTCCAAACTCATTCATTAAACCATGAATGTCTGAGCAGTACACCAAATCACCCTCTTGTTCAAAATACTTCGAAAATTGTTGTTCTCTCTTCCTATACACATGAAAGCTGGTTCCAGCCGCCAGCAAGTTCTTTTCTTTTAGCCTAGAGCCAAGCAGTTCAGCTTTTTCTTTTGTTAAGCCCAGATCCCTAACTAAGTCATTAAGCTCGACCTGAGTGAACAATTTAGGCTCTACATTTTCTGTAACACATTGGAATTCTTCATCGTGTTCATCTAACTCCGACTGTACATCAGAAAATACTTCTGTTTCAATAGAATTTAAGTCCTCTGGTGGTTCCGGGATTGGCAAATCTACACCGTGCCCTACTGGTCGGATGGCGGACGGAAGGTTAGGGTAGCTTATTACCTTCTTGTTCTTAGAGTTATGACCAGTAATATCTACACTGCAAAAGTAACAGTCATCGGAATGATTTTTTGGTTCCCTCCATATCATGGGAACAGCAAATTTAAAGTGTTTTTTCTCTTTTTTTGACCATTTCCTGAGGTCTTCAACACATACATAACATACCTTATGCGGTGCCCAAGGTTTATCCTGGTCTCCAAGTTTGGTTCCAAAGTATGCTAGATAAACCTTTTTCACAAAGTCTGTAATGTTTCTTTGGTGCTTTTTAATAACAAACTCACCACAAATATAACAAAAACTGTCAGCAGAGTTTTTACAGCCGCGATGAGACATTGCACTGAGCACATGTACAGGAAACGTAAAAGTGAGGTTATGTTGAAAATAAACAAAACATCAGCTGTTTAGCATGTGTTTCAGCAGTGCTGCCAACATCATCTTTGTTCATTAGACCTATTTTTTCATGTTATCTTAACTATGAAAAAGCTGTTAAATTCTAAAAATGTTTCTTTATTTCATGAATTTAACTATAAAATGTGAATAAATGGTGGGTGATACAACTTTTTAAGCATCATATTTGGATTCAGCAACCTAAACAACATAAGAATAAGGTATTTTCATTAAAAAAGTTTTTTCATCGTTGGCCTGTGTTATTATTATTTCTTTTAAATTAGTACAACAATAGCTTGACAGCGCACATCCAGAATGAAAAAGGGACAACTCAAAAAGTGATGTTTTCAGGAAATCCCGTTTAAAGTTTTATACTTTCTTGAACCTCATATTCAGTCTGTTTTGAACGTTTTTTTTACGAATTCGTTATTATTTTTTTTTTTTTTTTTTATCTAGTTTAATATTATCTGGCCCTCCCCAATTTTTTTCAACGACAGGAAACAGAATTTGAATTTTTTTTTTTTGAAAATTTTAGTGTTGCGCTTTTTTACATTTTTGATGAATACATATCTTTTTTAGGTGTACCTATTGCTGGATTCTTCTCTTGTCGTTCAGAAATGGTAAAAACTAAGAACTGATAGGAATTAAATTTAAAAAATGGATAATAGGAAAATATGAGTAAATAAAGTTTTCAAATAAAGTAATATGAAATATTTTATATTAAAATTACAAAGTACAAAAAAAAAAAAAAGTATTAATGATTTACATCAGTCTTTCTTTCAATCCACCTTGGCTGTTTTTCATTCATCACAGCATGATTGCTTATATCACATCTTCACATTATTTTTTTTTTTTTTTGCGGCCAACGCTCACACTAGAAAAAGGTCTGCAAGCTTCAAATATAGAACCCGTTCCAGTGAATCGTACAATACTACTAACTCAAAAATGGCACTTTTTAGAGTTGAGCCCCTTTCATTCTCGGTATGCGGCATGTATATATTTATGTTTTTATTTTGTTTTGTTTTTTCCTCTCTCTTCTAAAATTTAAAACATTGAAGTTATTAAATATTGGAAAAGGCGTAACAAGACATTATTTATTCACGAATCACGATTTAAATAAAAAAGCATGAGCAATTTGATCGGTATTATCTATAATAAAGGGACAAGTTAAACACACCATAGAGGCCTGACAAGGTACTTGTTACCGAGTAGAATACATTAAACTAGAAGGAAATGGCACCCCACGAAGTGCCCGTGGGGCAGAAATAAGAACCGCAATCAAAGGACAATTTGGGGGGCGTGGACTATGGGGTCTGCGGTTGGCAGGACAGACCTCAGCCGAGGGTCAGTTAAATATTCGAAGCCCCCTAAATACAGTCCTCGGGTCAAGTGGCCCCTTCTGCGAACGAGTTATCGCCTTCTGTGCCCGGGGGAAGTGGAAGTGGGATCATGCAAATATATGGCCCCTACTAGTATATGGTCTCTTTTGTTAGCTCTCAGGCTCCGAGATTCAATAATACGAATCCCCAACTAGGAACGAAGTCTATTTTATTTCGAATATTCGGAAAGTTTCAAAGACAATAATCTCAGTTTCGATTCATAGTTACATATACTATGCTTATACATATATATGTATAAGAGGCTTTGTCCTGACTGGCAAAATCAACGCAGAGCAAAAAAAAAAACTACCAATGATAGAAACTTGAAGTTCGGAATTTAGGTTTTAAACGCGATGTAGGTAACCACTAAGAAAGGAATTTCAAAAATGTAACCCCCAAGGGTTTTAAATGGCGAATTTGTAGTTTATCTCTGACGGACACCTATTTTTACACTTCGAACAAAAATATCTTATTTGGACTCATTTTAAAGATCTTGATACGACGAGTTTAACTCGAAAGCCCCAACGGGACGTCGAAAACTATGTTTTAAGCCGAGAAATGAAGTGTTCACGACGAATAAGCATTTTTTGTTTCGGCGATTTTAGTGAACTCTCTCCATTGCGCGTCTCCCTCTCTTCTACCGAGACGGCAGCTTCCCCCTCTAACATTCCACTACCGGAAGCTCCGATTCTACAAAATCTCCTTAACATCAGTTAACTTATCATACTAAGAATTTATTTTAAGGGCTCGTGGGCAAAGCCGCGGCGGGGAATGCTAGTCATATAACTTATAAGTGGTCCATTCCACGTCATTTCAACACAAAAATGTATCATTTTGATCCTCACCATTTCAGATACTCTTGAAATTTGGAACGTGTGTACTAATTGTATCTACTAGAACAATTGTGAAATATTACTGAGATATGTCTACCCGTTTTTGAATTATTGATCTCTAAATTCCTCAAAAATAGGCCCAGGAAAACAAAAAATCCTGATTAAAAATAGCTATAGATGTTTTCCAAATTTGACTAAGACTATGAGATTTGTGTCGTTTAACAGCGCATTCCATGCCATTTCATATGATATACTACAATGTATAGGTATAGGGAGTATGACTTATTTTTTTTAAAAAAATATAAAATTAAAACAAACATGACCTTTTTGAGAAAATTGAAATTAAAATTTTAAATTTGGTTTTAAGAAAATTTCTTTAG
Source organism: Aelia acuminata (assembly GCA_911387785.2). Taxonomy (NCBI): domain Eukaryota; kingdom Metazoa; phylum Arthropoda; class Insecta; order Hemiptera; family Pentatomidae; genus Aelia; species Aelia acuminata. Next base: position 136,323,683 of record OU426982.1, read on the forward strand.
TACCAACCTATACATTTTTGTATATCATATGAAACATCTCAGTAACATTTCACAATTGTTCTAGTAGATACAATCAGTACACATATACCAGATTTCAAGAACATCTGAGATGGTGAGGCTCAAGCCTGTGTTGAATTGACGTGGAATGACCCAAGTTATAATTGTCGTGGGTTCGCAGCCAGGTGGCTCTGGGATTTTTTAAAGGGAGTAAAAAAATTCCTTGACTATGGCGTCCCTCGGATAGGACGTAAAAGGGAGGTCCTGTGCCTGTCTGATGTCAGGTAATCGTTTCAGATCCCTATCCTAATTATACTTAGATATGCAAAATTTAGGACTCCCACTGTAGCATCGTCAGATTAGCCTTAGTAGCATAAAGGGACTTTAAACGGACAAACAAGTTATAAGCTATAATGGTCTATTACAAGGTGTAACGGCTAGTATAACAGCCTAAAATGTTCAGCTATTTTTCAATTGTTTCATGATTATCTGTTTATACAGATCCATAATAATTTCTTAAAAGAATTTGTTGGAACAATATCCCTAACTTCAAAAAGAAAAATAGCGAAAATGTTTAGCTCGCGCCTTTTGTCCCGAAACTTACAAATTAGACTACAAAACTATTATTCTTCCTTTAAGGATGTGAAACGTGACCGATAACATTTAGGGATGAATAAAGTCTGAGGTTTTTCAAAGTGTGGTATTGCGTATTATAAAGGTTATTGCAGCACGGCATGGGCATCTAAAATTGCTAAACTTGTTGGTGAGCAAATCCCTAAAGATTAATAAGCACTGGGCAGACTGGGAAACGTTCGAGAGGTAGGCCGAAATGGAGGTGGGAGGATTGTGTGAAGACAGATCTGGCGAAGTTGGGTCTCAGGTGACCCCCTAAGTTATAAGTTGAACTTTAACACTATTTTTTTTTCTTTTCTATATTTTGTCTTCTAAATTTAATTTCTATTGAGATTTTATGAAGATTGCTAAAAAAAAAAAAAAATTGCGGCTGAGTTTAATGCTTTTCGATCTATCGGACGGGAGCTATTCCAGGGCATTGTGCAGTACTGGCAATCCAACAATAATAAAATAAACCATAAGAAATACTATCCTACTAGGTGTTTGTTTATAATACGATTATAATTATAATTTTTATTAAAAAATAAATGTTTATACGTTTATAAGTACTCGTGTATGAATATAAATATAAATAAATACAAATAAATATAAAAAATAAATGAATCTATTTTGGCTGCCATGTCACCTGAAATCGAGTACTTTTTCTCTTTTCAGAGAATTAAATATTAAAATTTTGTCCAAACGAGAGCGTGACTCTCAGGTATTCTTTTTCGGCAGTCAGAATGTTAAAGATCTAATTGTTTGGCCGAGGAGGCAGTCAAGTGTGAGCCACCGGTGGTACACACCGGCGTGAACGTGTTAAACTTTCTTTTTATTTTTAGTTATAAGTTAAACATTAACATTTTATTTTGTGTTCTCTGTAAGCCCAGCATGACTCTTCCAGTTTTACTGGAGAAAAAGGAAATTAGAAAAAAAAAAATCATAAATGAATAATTATGTTTTTCTGTTTAAATATTTAAGGCTTTACAGTACAGCAATGCCTTTCCTATGGCTCTAACATTGCAGAAGGATATGAATTTCATTTTTCCTTTTTTTTTTTTTTTTTTTTTTTTTATCTTGCCACAGATAATTTCGCACAAGCAATTAACTTACAAATGGAACAGATTTTTAATTTCCACGAGCAGTGAGGGAGAGAGAGAACCAGCGATACGGTCGCAATAAGAGAAATTGCAGGCCGCGGTTGAAATTGGTCCGCTTGAATGAGCCCCGGGTCGTGTTTTAGAGATCCACGACCCGGTGGGGGGGGGGGGGTCGTACCGTCCCTATCCCCCCTGTTGCCCCCCTATCGCCCAGGACAGAACAATGGCTGGGTCCACAATGGGCCGAAGAGAGGACGGAATTGCTTTACCTTCCACCACCAACAAACTGTCCGCTCGATATTCGATAGTTCATGCCGGGATCATACTGCAGGACCTCTCAATAAAGGACAGCCATAATAGGGCCGTTGGGGACAATATGTTCAATTATACAACTTCCTTGTACAACCTGCTTGTTCCACCCTCTGCTTACCAATAACACCCACTACCTTTTCGTACATGATTCACCTCCTTACATGTTTACAGAAAAATATACGATAGACGTAAAATTTCTAGTTAGAGATACAAGAATTGAAGGGGTTGCTGAAAAAGGGACGTAGCTCCAATTTTGCCAGTTTTTGGGAAACCAAAAAAAAAACGTTCAAAACATTAAAATTTTAATTTATGTAAAAATATTGTTGTTGCTTACTTTCAATTGTGATATTTACATACTAGCATTTCCCGTCGCGGCTTCGCCCGCGAGCCTTTAAAATCAATTCTGTGACCATTATCTTGGTATTGATCTAATATAATATGTTAACTGATGTTAAGGAGATTTAGTAGAATCTGAGCTTCCGGTAGGTGGAATGTTGGAGGGGGGAGCTGCCGGTTCGGTAGAAGAGAGGGAGAGGCGCAATGAAGAGAGTTCACTGAAACCGCCGAAACAAAAAATGACTTACTAGTCGGGAACGCTTCATTTTTTGGCTGTAAAACATGGTTTTCGACGCCCAATAGGGCCTTTCGAGTTGAACTCGTCGTATCAAATTTTTTATAATGAGTACTAATTAGATATATTTTATCGAAGTTCGAAAATAGATGTCCGTTAGCGTTAAACGAAAATTTCGCCATTTAAACCCCTTAGGGGTTACATTTTTGATATTCCTTTCTTGGCGGTTACCTACATCGCTTTTAAAATCTAAATTCCGAACTTCAAGTTTCTATCATAAGTAGTTTTTGCTCTGCGTTGATTCTGTTAGTCAGGACAAAGCCTCTTATATATATGGAGAAGAGATCGAAATAAACACGCACCATCCCCAATAATGGGAATCACAGTGTGCATAATTTGATTACCACTAATATTTAAATAATCAGTAGCCATATTTTATGTGAATGTCTATTTTAATACTATTGTAACGTTAAATCGATATTCAAATAAAAACATATGGTTTAAAATCTCAACAATAGATATCCGTTAGAGTTAAACGACAATTTCGCCATTTAAGCCCCTTAGGGGTTACATTTTTGAAATTCCTTTCTTAGTGGTTACCTACATCGCGTTTAAAATCTAAATTCCGAACTTCAAGTTTCTATCATTAGTAGTTTTTGCTCTGCGTTGATTCTGTCAGTCAGGACAAAGCCTCTTATATATATAGAGATTCAAACAGTATTTTCATTGAAAAAATATCATCCAGATGGCGGCGGTACGTGGATCATTCTTGGAGCTACCTCTTTCTTGCCCAAAAAAATGAATATGAAGAAACGAGGAATTTATTATGTTTCGGAAAAAATGGTAAAAATAAATACAATGTATTATTTTTAAGTGCCTTTTATTAAAAGAAAACTGAAAATAGAGTACTGTAATATTACAGGGTTTTATAAACAAAAAATAACATATTTTCTCAACTGTTTCAATCGTCACATTCTTCTTCTGTAACGTCTGGGTCATCTTGGGTGTCTTGCTGTAGTCGATCGTAAAACCACTTATCAATTTGTGGGACATATTTGTGGGCAAGGTCCATCACATCTTTATATTTCGTAGCCTACAATAAATTATTCTGGTTTAACAATTGGCTGTCTCTATTCCGCTCTTTTTCCTTACCATTCTCTAGTGATGACGTGGGTTTATGGAGTCAACAATTTTCGGCCTTATTTTCCAAAATAAAAGAGGATTACTACGAAAAGAGCTTTAACCGCGCGATTGTATCAGACCACTTTCTTTTATACAAAGTTTTCATCTCGGATTATAAAAACCGCGTTACTGCTTCTCTCTCCAAAGATTTGAATTTTTTGGAGGTGAAATGGCTGCTTAAATTGAGGGGAGAGCTTCTTTATTTGAATTATCGTCCTTGGTTTGAAAATGATCCGGATCAGTCAAGATGTTCTCTCTGCAATTGCAGTTCTCGTGAAGATTTGTATCACTTCTTGGGAGAGTGTCCTCTATTGGCTGAGTTTCGTTTACTTTATTTTAACAAGCGCTCTCTCACAAGGGATGAGATAATTTCTTTTCTGACTGGTCTCTCTCATCCTCGTCCCTTGATCCGTTTTGCTCGTCACACTTGGAGGGCTAGGTACTACTGGATGTCTGATATTTAACTTTATAAGTTCTATTCTTTACTTTATTTTTACTATGGTATATTGAATCTAAGATTTTTTCTTTTATTTATCTTTTTCTTTGTATTTTTTTTTAATTTATTGTTCCTCAGAGTATAATTATCCCTCTTTAATTATTTTCTTTCTATCTTTGTTGTAAGTTATTTAATATGTTAAAAGTAACTCATAAGTTAATTAATTTCTACGTTTTATTTTCTTTATTGTAATTGCATAATTGTATTTTATTATTGTTTACCTGAGCTTGTACACTTTATACTTTCCGTGAACTCTGGCAGACGGCTATTGCCATTGCCATGTATACTTTATTTTTTAATCCTTTTGTAAATTTTGTAAATAGCTAACAATAAAGTATTATTATTATTATTATTTCGCAGCCTTGAGTGGTAGGTTGGTTGCGTATGCTTGTTGAAGGTTGTTCAACATTATGGGGATGCTGTTTTGGATGTTGAACATTTGTACTGTTTTTTTACACAATATTCCAACACTTTCACTTGCTAAGATGTTTCCTGCAATGATTACGGATGTTTGATAAGTGAAAACCCTAAATTTTGTTATCAAAAATTTTTCCCTTTTGCTGCCATTAGAAATGATGTAAGGGGTTTGGGGTGGTGAATATTAACCTCCCTGTAAAGAAAACACGCCATTCAATTAGGGGAACAAAGAGGTAGCTCCAGGAGCTACCACTTTCTTGCAACAAACTAACATGATATGCAGCTCCATTTCTTGATCAACTCTGGTAATAACGATTGGAGCTAAATCCTTCTTGTACCAAACAAAAGAGGTTTTTTTTTTGACAAGATAGTGTTTGTAACTCAAAACAGCCATAGGATGGAGCTACATCCTTTTTGCAGCAAACCCTTCAATTTACAAAATAAAGTATGAGAGGATCATAAAATAATAAAGAAATTAAAGAAAATATTTAGGAGATTCCTTCTTGTTAAAACCTTCATAATTTTACTTTTTTTTATGCAATAGGGTAAACGATGCTATTCAGCTTTGTCTTGGCCAGTTACTTTTTATTGTCAAATGATTACTTTAAATGCGCTCTAAACACAAGTTTCACTTGTCAGTGAAATATTACAACATACAACATACTTAGGTCAGAAATTGACGTGTTTTGATAACTATATAAACACCAATCCTCGGTATCACACTTTTTTCCATTTATTAATATATATTAATCAATATATATTATAAAGCAAAGTGTACAATGTGCGTGCCGAAAAGGCTCAAAAACGACTACACGTACTACCAAGAATGTTATGTCGTCGTATTGCCCTATTGCACCTAACGATGAAGAAGGTTTCAGTTTTAATTTTAAGTGTAAATTTTCAACCGAATTCGAAAAAGGAGAAGTTACTTGATAAGGATCCGTGTAATGTTGAAGGGACAAGGGCTGTAATTTTAAGCCTCTCGCTACATGTAATTAGCCCCTCTAATAAGCCCAGGCGAGTTAATGAATGAAAAAAATTAGTTCGAAATTTGGAAGCCAGGAGCGCTAGCTAAACTCAATTCATAAGGTTATCGTTCATTAGTTCGCTTTGTTATGGTTTTAGCTTCAGCTGTTTTCTTTAAATTACACGAAATTATGTATAAATAATTATTTTTTCCTTTTTATTTTTTAATAAGGTGATTACATCTCTGCAATGAATTGAAATTAAAAACAAAACCAACTGAATTCCTAAGCGAATTAAGTTTTACAGAAGAGGAAAGAATTGGTCGAAACATTGCCTTTAATCAATATACAATATAAGAGTAAATTTACAAAAAAGAAAAATTGCTTATTAGTGTAGTAAGCGAATAAAAACTAACATTGAATAAAATAGATAACGTATAGATAATATGAATAAAAGATATAACCTAATGGAATATATATCGAAAATAAAGTTTTCATATAATATTTCTGTTTAATAGTTCTGTTCGGTAAATTTTCAACCGAATTCGAAAAAGGAGAAGATACTTGATAAGGATGCGGTATCGTCATGAGAACGGTCTCAATGGAATCAGAACATAGAAACCATAAAAAATGGTACATATCAGGACATATTTGCTGCCAAAATAAATTTTCTTAATCTAGAAAAGGGAAGAAAACGCATTAAGAGAACCGCAATAATAGGATCTCTTATATCCGAACCATTTATGGGCGGACTCTGAGGTTTCGAAACTTACCACTAATACTAAACTGAAGTTTCAGGATGGTACAAATTTTAATTTAATCATGATTAATTTTGGTCTATTTTTCTGTATTATTACATTTTAAAGTTATTCTTTCATTCCACCTATTCCACAAGTCCCTGAGCGAAGCCGGGCCCCACAGCTAGTATTATTATAATATTAATGTATATTAATATTATAATATTAATAATATATTAATTTACTCTTCTTTGTTTGAATTGCTCTCTAAAGTACACTAAGTTATTGTTAAACAAAAGTTTTTACTTGTGATGATTCGGCAAGGATAATACTCCATCGTGTCTGATTTTATAATCTCTATTTAATTGCTGAAGATTTCATATAATTAGCATGGAAACAAATAATTTCCATTAAATACGTATGTTTCAAAGCACGTTGACAACTCTTTCTCACGAACAGAACGTATTAATGATAATAAAGTGCCCCCTCCGTTTGACCAATTTTGTAGAAATATCGGCTGTCGCATCGCGGGCATATACTTACATCAAATACCAAAATAATCAAAATCGGTAGAGCCGTTTTTGAGAAATATAAAATAAAAAAGGTAAAAAGTATACAAAATACATTAACTAAAGCGCCCCCACCGTTTTTCCAATTTTGATGAAATTTCAGTAGTCTTATCGAGGGCATATACATACATCAAATACCCAGTTTGATCAAAATCTTTAGAGCCTTTTTTGAGAAAATCGAAAAAAACGTAAAAATTAGAAAAAAATCATTAGTAAAAATGAGATAAACAATTTGCTACATTTGATCTGATAAGAGATTACTCGAACGGAAGAAAAAAAGTAAACAAAGGGAAAAAATAAATAAATAATTATATGAAAAAAATGAATAATAACAAAATAAAAAAATCTGGTGCGTGCGCGCAACACACAACTTTCACTTACGAACTTACTTAGATTAGAAATTAATGCGTTGTTGTGGTCCCCTTCGTTAGACCAATTTTGATGAAATGTTGGCTATCACATATTTGGCATATACATACATCAAATACCCAGTTTGATCAAAATCTTTAAAGCCGTTTTTGAGTAAATAAAAAAACCACGTGAAAATGATACAAAATTTATTAAGTAAAGTCCCCCCTCCGGTTGGTCAATTTTAGTGAAATGTTGGTTATCACATCTTTGCCTTATGCATACATCAAATACCCAGTTTGATCAAAATCGTTAAAGCCTTTTTTGAGTAAATAAAAAAAAACCACGTGAAAATGTTACAAAATTTATTAAGTAAAGTCCCCCCTCCGGTTAATCAATTTTGATGAAATTTTTACAGTCATATCTCGGGCATATAAATAGATCAAATACTCAGTTTAATCAAAATCGTTAGAGCCGTTTTTGAGAAAATTGAAAAAAACCTAAAAAGTTATTAAGTAAAGTACCCCCTCTCTTTAAGTAATTTTGATGAAATTTATGCTGTCACATCGCGGGCATATACTTACACTAAATACACAATTTCAGGATCGCACGGTTTATAGTTTTTGAGCTAGTCTGTTCATACATACACACACACACACACACACACACACACAGACACACACACACCATTTCGCGGGACTTGGTCATTTCGACTCAGGGGACCCCAAAACGCGTATTTCCGTTGAAAACCGGAAGTCGAAATTTTTCACGATCGCAATACTTCCACTTACTATATATTTCATATATAGGTAAGTGAAAGTAAAAAGGAAAAAAATAAATAAATAATTATATGAAAAAAATGAATAATAACAAAATAAAATAAAAATTAACTCGGCGTTGATGGCCAGGTGGGTTTTACGCCGTTAAACATGAATAAACAATCATTAAATAAAATACTGCCTCCGTTTGACCTATTTTATGATATATACGCTGTCTTATCGGGGGCATACACTAAATATCCAATTTACGGTTCGTATAGTTTATAGGTTTTGAGCTAGTTTGTTCACTCACACACAAAGAACATTTTGTGGACTTGGTTATTTGGACTCAAAACGTGCATTTCCTTTGAAAACCGGAAGTCGACATTTTTCACGATCGCAATACTTTCCCTTACTATATATTTCATATATAGGTAAGTGAAAGTAAAAATAAATTAAATCATATGGCAGCTACCATCTCTATTAAAGAGGTTATTCCCTGTGTAAAATGGATACAGAGATGAATTTAATTGAATAAATTTTTTTGTGTAACGAAGATTAAGGTGTCTTACGTAAATTTAAAAACTGTGATCTAGGGCACTATATGAAATTGAACTTTAAACAAAAAACGTGGTGGGTTTGCTATATGCGTTGCAGAACTGCAAAAGGTTTATTCTCAAATACATGGTTTGAACAATCGAGACTACCATTACACTTTGAACTTAGACAATAGGCCGAGAAGCGATAAGGCTACCATTAATTAAGGCTCTTTTATTTATATATATTGATGGAAACAGGAATACACAACAACGAAATTTTGCTATAAAGAACTTAATATTAACAATACTGCTATTACGGATTCAAAGAATAAGTTAAGAGAAATTTGTGCCAATAGTTAATAAATAATCCTATTCAAATAGGAGGGGGAAAATGACTGTAGACACAGATGAATCTTATTTCAGTGAAAGAAAAAACAATGTTGGAAGAATGTACCCTCATCAGTGGCTATTTGGGGACAAATTTAGGGAAACTAAAGAGTGTTTTCTCTTTGCAGTACCTGATAGGACATAGGAAACTCTTTTAAATTGTTTAAAAACTTCAATAAGGTCAGGTATTGATTTAAAATAAATATTTCATTAACTTGTATTCTTGTTTACCTGGTCATATGTTAATTGAAGCGATTACGGGTCTTTTTCGATTACTGCACAATTCGGTTATTAAAAAAAGTAACTGTTATTAAAAAAAGTAACTGTTATTAAAAAAAGTAACACGTGATATAATTACCACCTCCATATCAGTAGAACATATGACTACATTTCTTAGTTTCGTTTAAAACCTCATAATGGCTATGTTCAGGTTATACGAAGATTTTAAAGATTTGGACCGAACCATTGCATTCTTACAAGAAAAAGGCCTCATCCTTAAAGAAAAACTATGCCGGAATGGACATTCCATGAAGTTGCGCAAGAGAGATGACCGGTACAGATGGCGGTGTCACAATGCAAGTTGTCTTTTGGAAGTAGGACTCAGGGAAGGTACGTGGTTCAACGGTTCAAAATATCCTCTGAATAATGCAATTCTTTTTATTTACTCATGGACCAAGAGATATACAACAACGTTATTTTGTAAAGACGAATTGAGTATGTCTGCAGAAACAGTAACAAATTGGAAAAATTATTTGAGGGAAGTTTGTGCTGATTCGCTACTTAAAAAACCTATCACAGTAGAAGGAAATGGTATGACCGTCGAAATTGACGAGTCCTGTTTTACAAGAAGGAAACATAATGTCGGACGAATATATCCCAACCAATGGGTTTTTGGTGGTATTTGCAGGGAGGCGAAACAATCTTTCATATATTCAGTGCCCAACAGGAACAAAGATACTTTAATAGCGTGCATTAAAGAATGTATTCTTCCAGGAAGTATTATAATATCAGATTTTCGGAAAGCTTATTCCACTATAGAAAGAATAGAAGGGCATGATTTTAAGAATTATACAGTCAACCATTCTGAAAATTTCCTTGATCCTTCAACTGGGGCGCACACACAGTTGATAGAATCGTTATGGGCTGCGGCTAAAAGAAGAAATAAAATAGAAGCTGGAACTAGAAGAACAATGTTGGATTCATATCTCTGTGAATTTATGTGGAGGCAAAGGAATATGGGGAAAGACCTTTTTGAGGTTATATTGGAAGATATTGCTTCATTTTGGAAATTAGAATAAACCATATCATTTGTGTTAACAATTATAGTTACTTTATATTAATCACGTGTTACTTTTTTTAATAACAGTTACTTTTTTTAATAACCGAATTGTGCATTAAACGAAAAAGACCCGCGATTACTTTTAAAGTAATCATTTGTTGATAAAAAATAACTGGCATCCTTAATTTAGAAAATACCCCAGCCCTTCGATAACATAAGATAACTTAGAAGATGCAGCATGTAGCTAGATAAGAGAGTTTCGGGCGCAGCCAGTTCGTCAAAACGGAATTTTATCTGCTTTGAAAACAGTGAAGTATCAACAAATAAATAAATAAAAGGCTTAATTGACCTTAAGGTTCAATACCGATACCATTCAACGCACCAATCCGCACGACGGGGAAGAGCCCAGCCATAATGACATACTCCCATCTACATCTCGACTTACCACTCCCACAATTACTAATCAGCATTGCGCTTAGTTAACTTTTATGGTCTCGTTCATTAACAGCAATAAAAACATTCCCATTAATTACTCTGTATTAGTGAACATGAGGTTCGGCCTGTTACCCGCATAACTTTCCCACATACTGCATCAAACCGTTGTTCCAGATCTGATAATTTTTTTTTTTTTTAGTAAACATTAATTACGGTTTTTTATTCAGCCAATTGGGGCAATCAAAAGCATTAGGTTCAATAAATATCATGGTGAAAAAGCGATTTTAAATTGTGCTTAATTTAAAGGCTTTTTACTTTCACCTTCCGGTTTAAATCTCGCGAGAAGAGTTTACGGTATTTTGTTACAAAATAAAATCATCCACTTAGATCCTTTCTATTCGTCCATTATTTCACATTAAGCTACAGAACCATACAAATTCACTTGTGTCCAATCTCGCTTCCCCCTCTACTCCTGACAATCCTCTTAGTCCTCCGAATAGAAGATGGATTCAGGGCCATCTAAGTTAGATATATTAGAGAGCTACCATTAGGAAGTGTTTCTACACGCTTGTTAATGCGTTTATTATTTTTTAGATTGTTTACATTATATTTAGATTTATTTCTATCAAATTTACTTAATGTATTATTGTACATACATGTGTACAATACAATATATAAATTAAATTTTAAAAAAATCTGGTGCGTGCCCGCAACACACAACATTCACTTACAACACACTGTTGTTAATTGCCACTTCTCAAAGTCACACATTTTTCCACATTCATTTCTTGAAGAAAAACGTGCATGATAAAGTTATTTGAAAATTTTTCGTAATAAGTTTTTCAAATACTTTTCCTATGAAACTTATTTAAAAAGGTTAATGACCTTTTCGACCCCTGTTTTTAAATAATTTTACTAGATGTGGAAACATTGGCAACGGCAGGGAATCGAGCCTGGGAAGAAAGCATCTCCCTTGCAGCGCTATTACCACTGAGCTAACCGTGGGGCCAGTTCTAGCAGTGTCGACCTTTTCCCTTAAACTTTCCTAACCTTTTCGGCACATTGCAGGAGAAATGTCCAAGTGATAGGGTACAGTCATAGTTAAATATTATTTATAGAGTTTTTTTATTTTTATTGTTTTTAAACAATTTTATTAGAAGAGAGAATATTGGGCACGAAAATATTGTTTTCTGCCTCACCATCGCAGTGCTCTTACCATTGATCTTCAAATAGTATTTTCAATGGGACTTGAGTCTGGGGTCAAGTAACCCGACCTTAAGGTTAGCTTGAGCTCAAATTAAAAACAAATAAATAAAAATATTTATTATACTATATTATATATAGATAGTATATATATATATATATATATATATATATATATATATATATATATAGATAGTATATATATATATATATATATATATATATATATATATATATAGTATATTATACTATTAAGTGTTTTGATTTGTGTTTGTTTGTTTGTTTAACGTCCCTTTATTCTACTAAGGCAAATAGGACGATGTTACCAGGTGTGTAAATATGAAACCGGAATTTTTCAAATAGCAAATAAGAGTTGATTGTGTAAAAATGATACACACTTTTTTATTCGAAGTACTGTCCTTCGCTATCATTCAGGCAATTTGTGGATTCCCCGCCAAAATAATGCTTCCTCTTCTGAGTCAAACCAATCACTTAACCAATTTCGTACATTTTCTTATGAAGTGAAGCGCTGCTCAGCTAGTGCGTGTCCCATCGATGCAAATAGGTGGTAATCGGATGGGGCCAAATCTGGTGAATAAGCCGCATGCGGAAGAATTTACCAACAAAACACTTGGATCGTTTCCTTGGTCCATTTAGCCGAATGTGATGGGGCCTTGTCATGGATCAAGATCACTTTGTGTTTCCTTTCTTGATATTTGGGACTTTTTGGCGCAAATCTTTATTCAAATTAATCATCTGTTGTAGGTAGCGTTCCGTATTAACAGTTTCCCCAGGTTTCAGCAGGTCATAGTAGGTAACACCCATCTGATCACACCAGACACAGAGCATTTTCTTCCTCCCCAAGCGATGCCGATGGTTCACCAGGAGTTACCCAGGATTTTTTACGCTTGGGGTTCTTGAAGTAAATTCACTTTTCATCACCAGTCACAATTTGATGAAGAAATGACTTTTTTTCTGTACCTGGTGAGCAGCATTTGCCATGAGGTTTTTCGAGCTTCCTGTCATTCAGTTGGTGATGTAACCATTTTCCGACCTTCTGGATCTTTTCATGAATCTGGATTCTGGATCTGGATCCGACATGTTCAACGCCACTAAAAACACGGTTATAGAATGAAACTGATGTTGGTATCAATTGGACCTCTTTATTACATGTAGGCTAAAGCAGATTACACCACTGACGGATTAGTTAGAAGATTATATTGACTGCTAACCCCTATCATTGGCGAATTCCGGTTTCATATTTACACACCTGGTACAGTGGGAGTGCTAAATTTTGCCTAGCCAGGTATAATTTAGAAAGGGATCTGACATCTGACATCGAACGGGATCGGGAACCTCCATTTTACTTTTTAATCCCTTTAAAAAATCCTAGGGCCACCGCGGAACGCGAATCCGCGAATTTTAGTATTGTAGGTTGCCATGCTAACCACTACACCACAATACAGATGTAATGATCTTTTTTGTATAAAATTCACCGGGACAAATGTATTTATTTCTCTGAAAGTTAATATTACAATAAGCCACGGCAAAGCATGGGCGAGTTCAGCTAGGATAAATATAAAAACTATGTAAATACATGACATTATGCAGATACAAGTCGGAATAATGGAAAAATACAGCTAGTAAAATGCGATATAGCAGGACATTATAGTATGCATGATATATATTATATAATAGGAGGGCCAAAGAGGGGAGAGGAAGGGATTGGAGTGATGGGGTTTGCGGTGGACCGCCCCTGGCACCAAACCAACGGCTGTAACTCGTCTTGTTGTTATCGCGCGGTGTGTGTCTGTGTTAGTGTGTATGTTACTGTGATTTGTGGCTTTTTGAATAACTTAATACCAATTGGGTAATATGTGGCTTCCCTTATTTTATCTTTGTTTAATATGTATGTCATATAAATTAATTTATAAATCTTGGATAATTTATAGGTAACTGTGAGTTTTAAAGTTTTTAACCCTTTGCGGACCAACCCTTGATTTCATGGAATGTCCATGCAGTCCAATGCCGGTCCAACATCGGCATAAACAACCTTCGCCATAAGTCTGTGTTTATTTGTTTACATCGCACCCTGGTGGTCCGCGTAGTTTTCTGCCAAATAGCACATTTTGTTTTAGGGGTAATAAAAATAGAAAAAAATGCTTATTTATTCTCAAAAAGCTATATTTAATCAAAGTAAAACATAACAATAAGTAATGTAATTTAATTTTTCGATAATTTTTCATAGTGTGGTATTTCTCAAAACATTCCCCAATGTCTTACAGGATCATGTCTTACACTAAATATTATTTTCTCTCCTTCCATTTTTCAATTTAAAACTCCAAAACTTACAACGAAAATGATAAAACTGACACTAAACAGTTTCTAGGTTTAAGAAATAACAACAAACTAAGAAGCCTTAGAGTGCTGTAGTTCACAGAACATTTACAGAGCATCTATTGGTTGTTGAGGGTACTATTTGGTACCAAAATGATCAGCTGATCGTCTAGAATAGTGTTTTGTATTCAAATTATGCCAAGCAGGATTTGGCAAAAGACTAGAGGGACAGAAAATCGATGCCGGTGGGAAACCGGCCTAGGACCGCTATTGTTTAATATGTTTGCCGGTCCCAGCTCGGTAGGACCGGTGACGGATAGACACTCGCGGACCGTATGAAGAACTTGTTTATGCCGGTCCCAGGTCGGCGTTGGCCCGCAAAGGGTTAATCAAAAACTATAGAAGTAGGAGCCTGGATAATATGCAATGATAGGCAGCATCTTTTTTTCCTTATCTGCTACTTGTAGCAACTTTACTGCGGAGATCGTCGCTATCTATAAAAGTTTAAATGTTATACAGGCCACAAAGAAAACCATAGTTATTTGCACCGACTCAGTTTCCGCTCTAATCTGTTTAAAAAATGTTTTATCTTTAAATCCCATGGTTCAAAATATCCTCATTTCAAAAAAGTCGGGCGTGACAAACAATAGCACTGTATTCTTCGTATTGGTTCCAAGCCATTGCGGAATAATTGGAAATGAATTGGCGGCATTTCGTATCAAGGGGTTCTAGCAGCGGACTTTTTATCCCTCATCAAGCAAAAAATGAAACAAAGTTGGGAAAACCGATGGTTGAACTTAGCTGAAAATAAATTAAAGGAAATTAAAAGAGAAGTGATCCCATGAAAGTCCTCTAACAAATAAGTGCAGAGAGGAAGTAATCTTCACGAGTCTTCGCATAGGTCATACGCGTTTGACACATGGAGACCTAATTGCTCGCGAAGACCCTACCGACTGTCAGGCTTGTGGATGTCCGCTGATAGTAAAGCATATTTTGACGGAATGCAGGGCCTACGAAGAATACAGAACACTCTTAGACATACCAAATGACTTATATAGTATACTGCAAGTCAACGACATATCTGTACTTACTAAAAAACATATAGAACTCTTTTTGCCTCTATTGAAGACAATATAGTATATATTGGCATATTAATATTCTTATTGTTATAGTGTGATATGTAAATTATTATAAGTAAGTATATTTATTTTAGTGATATCTTAGTTAGTAGTCTATTATTAATATTTATTGATATTATATCTAGTGGCTAAAGTTGAAAATTATATATAAAATAATAATTATTTGTATTGATGTTATCATCTATATTAAGTATTTTGTGTTTATATATATTTATTCATATCAAATATTTAGTTGTACTATCTAATTGCCTTGCGGACTCAAGATGTCCTTTTTGTAATCCATAAAATAATTTCAATTTGTACAAGAACTTGTATTCTTTGACAAATAAAATATATCTATCTACTTTTTTAATAATCAATTTATTTTTTAAATAATTTTAATGGAAGAGAAAAAATTAAACCACTGCTGGGAATCGAACCCAAGTCATCTACATCTCCGTTGCAGTGTTCTTACCACTAAGCTAACCGTGGGGCCATTCCCAAATGTGTCGATGCTGAAGCGATCCTATCCGCTAGTCCAATCAATTCCCTGCCGTGGTTCAATCTTTTCTTTTCCATTAAAATTATTTAAAAATTATAACTTAATTATTTAAAAGTGACTGAATTTCAACAGATAAGGTTTAACTGTGACGATACGTCAATTAAATCCCTCCATCTGGACAACCCCCCTGTTACTACGACATAGGACATTTGTCAAGGTTAGGTAGCGAGACCCGGTAGGTCACTGAAGAGAGAGGATCGACACAGCTGGGATTGGATCCACGTTTAGCTCAGTGGTAAAAGAGCAGCAACGGATTTGCAAAGTATAAACGGGTTCGATTCTCGGCCGTAGTAAAATCTTTTCTCTTTTCTCGTTTAGCCTTTATGGCCCACCGTCAATATTGCCACACCTTAGACAGTCAATATTATTGACTATTTATATCAATAAATTATCTCTCTTATGACGTTCATAAAATTATTAAAAAAGCAGGAACCATTCTTGAGAATGTAGAACACACACATGAGGGGATCTATCTATGAGGGAATGCTTCCCTGTTAAAGATAGATTAGCCTTAACCATAAGGTACTTAGCTACAGGTAGAAATTTTTGAAGATTTGAAATTCTCTGTAATCATGTTACCTGCAACTATCAGCTATGCTATGATTTAAAAGTGTGAAATTCTTGCTTATATTCTACGGGACAACATGAAAATAAGTATTTTCAATAATTTTCCAAATATTATATTAGTATGGCATAGTACAGAACCTCTTCACTAGATATAATATAAGTTGTAAGCGGGCCGTACCGACCTTATGGTGCGCCCGATTGCGAGAAGTCAAGATGCGCTCCCTTCCAAAATAAATATCCCCTCCACATTTGGATATTGACGCTCCGAAATCAGAATATCTAGATTTTCATCAATACTCAAATTTTCACCTTACATGATCAATATTATTGTCGATACCATATGTATTGTCAATATTATTGATAGTGTAAGGTCCTATACTATACTGAGCCACAGAAAAGATTTAAGGAAAAGCAGAAAATATAATTCCTGTGAAATAGAGAGAACACTCAAATAAAACGTTAAAATATTCCGGAATGAGGAAAGCATGGTGGTTTAATCTAGATAGGTAGAGATCTAACTCAATTGAGCTAAATGGCTAACAATGTTTCACGTTCAGATCAAATATACAAAGCCATTAGGTTCGTTAGCTCGAGTTAATTCAAGATTGACTCAACTCAAGTAACTCAAAACAGATGGAAGAGATGGGGAATCTATTTTAAACTCTCCGCTTAATTCCACGGACCATTTGAATCCAATTCAACGCTCTACCTCTGATTTAAAAATATCCAACAGGTTTCTAAAAATTATCCAGCTTATATACTTTAAAGCTATATACATTTTCAGGGAAAGAAATTTTTTTGAATGGATTACTCTGTTGAGTGGAGAATTATATCGTTGCTATTGGGCGCCATATAAAACAAAGCGACATTTTTTAGTGAATTTTATTTCAAAAATAATTGGGGCCTTTATTTTATTTTTTTATTTTTACAATTTCCCAATCGTATCATTTAATATAATTTACAGTGAAAGTGCGTGAATAATAATAACAATAATAATAATAATGAAAACACTAGATCCTAGGGCGATTTCGGTTAAGTACTTTGCGTTATGTTTCTTGACAAACGTCCAGTAAGGGGTGATTTAACCAATATCACGCTCAACCGCATGTATTTTCATATATTGTATTATATTATCATTTAACTTAGATAACATACATCATGCAGCCTTGACATATCTTAAAAGAATCTGCTCATCCATTGGACGATACGGTTCTGAATATAAAATACTCTACCACTACCAGATTTGAACCTAGACCTAGATAATGCCTTCCTATTTACCTTACTTATCCCGCTCCCTTAGATTAATAAAATATTTTATTATTATTATATTTATTTTTATTCAATATTAAAAAAATAAATTATATCAATTATTCTTTTTTTTCGGTTGGCGCTTAAGGCCTAATGAGACCTTTGGCCGCGCAGTGTGGTCTTCTTACAGACATTTGTGTTGCTTGCGGGAGCACAGACAGCCTGGAGGGGGTAGCCCAAACCTCACGTTGCTGCAAGCCATGGTTTGGGCCCAACGGTGCAGCGGCAGACTGCCCATAGCTCCATACCAATCCCGTTGGGGCCAATTTGGCTGTGTCTTTCCAACCGATGGCGTCACCTCTCTCGGGTTCAAGGGCAATGACAAACTGGTCTAGGTCCAAGGATTATGGCAGCCCCAGAGGACCTATATTTAATTATTCTTTTATATACCCTCAAAATTCCACCACGCTTTGCTATGGCTTAATCTAATACCCAAAAACATCATTACACAAAGTAGCCTACATTATATTACTGTTGAATAAGAAGAAATAAAAATCTTGACAGAATTTTTTTAATTTTATACTTAAAGATAATTACACTCCTCTATTGAACAGGAAGGAACATTGAATATTCCATTAGGATTCATTTTCTCCATTGTGGATAGTACCGGATATGACGCTAGAAAAACATTGCATCAAAAATAAAAACACTGTTAAAAATTGTCCTATCTCCGATGTTCTTTACATAGTAGTTGAAAATCTGTTGTTCTGAAACTACAACTACCCCATTTATTTTAAGTTTTGAACTTTAAAGAAAGATTAATGAGAAATTTGATGTGGTTAAAACTAATTTAATGGACATAGCATCCTTCAAATTTGCCCCTATGACATGTGGAAAGAACGTTCAGCCGATACAAAGATCTTTTCAGATCGGATATGCGTTTCTTCTCATTTGAAAATTTAAAATATGATTTGATATGTAATTATTTTAAATTTTATGATTTTCATTTATATACATATACATGTATATATACTCAAAAATATACATTATATACATTTTCTTGTCCTAATAATTTTTCTTTGGATGATTCTTGTTATTCTTTCTTTTATTTCAGGTGATTAAACATCCAACCATATTATTATTATATTCTTTTCATCATCCCGTGTGAAACGTTTCGGGGGCACTCTTTCCATAATCAAGCAACTTTAAAATGTTATGTCTTTTTTTCTACATTGTGCGTCCAAATATCATATAATCCACTGGCTTCCTGTGGACAGTAGAAAAACAGATGTTTCATAAAATGCTCACTCAGCGAAATTTTAAGGTTCTTGATGATGTCCGAAACGTTGTAAATAGTATAATAAAAATAATATAATAATAATATAGTTAGGTACTTAAACATTTAGTATTTTGTTATTTATATATGAACATACATATTTGGCAGTTTATTGTACATGAAAATCCGTTCCCTACTTATAAGTAATATTATGTAATAATTTTCATAGATGTTTTAATTTCAATTTATATTTTTATTAAAACGTATAACATTTCCGTGGGTTAAACAATTTTTATTCAAAGAAAAATAAATATTTTCAATTCCACACAAATAATCAAAACACAACTAATTTTCACAATGGAATATTCCTATCGTTTTTTTTAATTGTTACTTTTTTTCAAAATTAACGCTTTGGATATTGCACCCTTATTTCGAAACGATACAATGTTGATGGCTTAATACAAATAATTTTTTTATAATTTTAATAGAATATTAAAATAATAATAGAAATATAAACAATTCCAGCCCCAGAAGTAGAAATATCCGAAATAATATCCGTAAAAAAATAACTAAATACCGAAGTATCTCACCGATACTCGGGTATCCGTGCTGACAGATACGAGTAGTCACTGTATCCGAAGCTGACGGATACGAGAAGTACTCGGATCATTTGGAATCCGTCCGTACGGATACGGATACTATCTGTATCTGCTCTCATGAGTACTTTTCAAAAATAGGTTACAAAAATTATTACTTTGCAACACACAGATAACCAAATGACTTGAGCTCCACAACAAGACTAACTCTCCAGTCCATCGCTCTTTATGTATAGTAGTAAAAGAGTTTATATACTTTATATACAGTTGAATGTTCTGGTCCGGCGTAGATGGTAGGTGCTCGGAAATCGTAGTCACAAACATGTACTAGGAGAGTTTGTTCTAGCTTTTAGTTCGTTCCAACAACTAGTATTGAACCATTCCAAACCATATGTTTTTTCTTTTGTTTTTGTTTAACGTTTCTTTGTCTGCTATGCCTTTATCAAACGACCCTGTTACTATCCACAAATCGTATAATAAATAAAATCTTGTACTATAATAGAGGGAAAATATGAGGAACAGACTTTTCGTTTATGTTAGGATTTCAATCCCTTTATTATTGTATAATACAAAAGGAGTTAAACCAGTCCAACCCGAACATAATGCGACAACATTATAACATTGTTGTATATCATCACACCTTGGAACAATAAAGATGAGATATAATCTCAGGTAATATACGTTACGAGGTAATCTCGCAGGGGGAAGAGTTATGTCCTGCGGGCAAGCTTTAACAATGTTTATCAAGATTCCATACACCGGAACTATATCATGAAGCCGTTCTTCATTTCTTGAACATACACGCATTTATTTTTGAAAGTGTAAAAAAAAAAGAAAAAAAAAAAAAAAAGGAAAATATTCGGTGGAAGAAAAACTCATTTAGCACTTTAATAGAGTTTGAAAAACAAACATTTCATTCCAGCTGTCGTTAATTAAAAAAAAAAAAAACATACGTTGGCGAAACAACGATAGCGTTGAAAAGTTTTTAAAACTCACATTTACATGTTGATTAAAATCAACACAAGTGAGAACTTAATTAATCAACGAAGTGAGAACTTAATTACTAAATAGAAAATTAATATTTTGAAAATATTTTATTTCTCATTTAATATCCATAAATAACCTTTTATCATATTTCTTTCTAAAGTGCCTTCACACTAAACGAACTTAACCATCGAACACCCTGTCCCGGACACTGTTTGGCAAACCAAACAATACACTAACTCGAACACGAATTTTACCTGTTCGCCTGTGTGTTCGGGGATAGCGCTAGTGTCGCTTTTGATTTAGATAAGATAAGCTTCTAGACCTTCTTTTAGCATGTTTCTGACGTTGCTTTTATCCATAATAAGTTAGAGCAAAAGTCAGAACGGCCGCTAGTTCCAAGTCAGCCGTCTTTGTAATGGAAATTGTTGTATTAAGGAGCATTTACGTTTATGTGTAAATAGCTGTTCGTGATACACAGGTACGGCAAGGTTCGGGTTTGAGGTTCGCACAGTGTAAAGGCACCTTTATTTAAAATCGGTTAAAATTTCGAATTATGTTTTTACATTAACATTTTCGTCAGTTAATGCCAATGGTCCTTTCAACTTGTTTGTATTTTTCGCATATACAGTTCGCGATAATTACTAAATGTAACTTAATATGAGAGTTTTATTTCTCCAATGTTCAAAAATGGTTTACATGCTATTTAATCATAAAAAAATACCCAGAAAAAGGCTCTCGCGTATTTATGAAGCTTAAGATGGTGGAAGATAGTTGACAATAGATATAATTGAGAGAAAATGGTTGGGAATGCAGTCATAATAAAAAGCACATATTTTATATTTGCCAACGTTTCGACCCGAATTTCAGGTCATCAGGGCTCTTTGGCTGATTAGGACCTGAAATTCGGTTCGAAACTTTGTCTTAAATAAAATATGAGATTTTTACATATTAGTGCTATTTATTTTGCCGGCACTCCCAAACCTCCTCTTCAAGAACCTTAAGATAATTTTTCTCAATCAATGTAGTTTTTATTCAATCTGATTTTTCTCAAAATCAGATCAGTATGGGAATTGATTACTTATTATTTGGAAATACCAGCCTAGTAATGAAAAAGAGAAACCGTGAATGGGCAATTTTTTTCTATTGTCTGCATTTCTTCTTCAGGGTTTGACCATGTCACAGGTTTTTCAACAGCCAAGCTATAATCAGATTATAAGTTACTGATCCCCTTCTCCACTCTCATTCTTGTATTTGCCCTGAAGAAGCCCACAGCAGGATGGTTGAAAGCTTGGCTGTTGAAAAACCTATGACATGGTCAAACCCTGAAGAAGAAATGCAGACAATGGATTCAGACCATGGGAGCCTAAACCAACAATTTTTTTCTACTTCTTTTTTAAAATTCACTAAATTGGCAAAAATCATGAAAGAATATCAGCTGAAGATCGGCTGAAGTTATGCAATTTTAATATGGAGAGGTGTTCGCACCTGGTATCAAAGAACCACTGAGCGAAATTTGGAGAATTTAGGACAAACGGTATGGATTTCTATAAAGAACAAACAAACAAACAGAGTTTCATCTTTATTTATATAGATCAGTTCTGTAAAATATTCATTTATTGTCATCCTCTAGCATAGATACTCATATATATGTTTTCTTTTAGCCTTGATGAAGATCCAAAAGTTGGATCGAAACGTTGGATTTCGAAAAAAAAAAAAAAAAAATTAAAACTGAAAATCCTGATAACCCATCGTAAAGAATAACAGTCGACTATCTCTCATCTCTATAAACCTGTGTTAGCAGCGTAGATTATTATTATTATTGTAATTTATTAAAGGGTTCAGCCCATTTTTTATTATACTATGAAAATACTGCGCCCCTAAACCGAGGCGCGAATAAATAAACAGAAAAGAGAAACTTTGTTGGAAGATTTATCATTCTCCATCTTTTTTCTTTTTTATTTTTTATTTCCTTTTCGTTATACTTAATGCACTTACCGTGTAGGCCTCCGGTAGAAAATATTCAAGGAAGCACTAAGCCGATATTGGCCGGCTCCCTGACATAATACGGCCCATAAAGAACCTCCGCGGGCAGGTAATGGTGGTGTGTCGTATCATCTAGCTAGGATTATTTTCTTCTCCTATTTTAGCCGTGGTAGGATAGAAATCCTCTTGCAGGATCTCGGGTCCTCGGCGTGGACCTCCTGAATACAAAAGTCCCTCCCCCCACCTTCCTAAGGATTACCTCCTGGAAACGCCACCTAAAACTTCTTGGCTTGTCAGTCCGACCACATACTGGGGCTTTAGTATGCAAAAGAGGTCATCAAACAAAACCGCCATCCGCCCCTCTCTCTTATATACCTACATAGGAAGAGGGTATCTTGAATCAGCAATAAATGCAACGGTGCAATGCAGTCTCCAATGCGTGATAATATCGTCATAAGGAGCAATACCATCTGCATTGATATCATGGCTGCAAAGGTAATCCAATTCGAAAATAAAACGAAAGCACTAAAAAAATACTATAATATACCCTACCTCCTTATTTACAAGCAATAAATAAAAAAATAAAGTTATTTATTTTTAATAATTCATTTTCTATTTGACTTCCATTAACCATATTTGAAATGGGGATAGGATTGCAATTGTAAAAATATAGTACGATGAGCGCAACATGTCCCGCGAAAAGGTCTGTGTGTGTGTGTGTGTGAACAGACTAGCTCAAAAACTTTATGTCGCACCAACTTGAAATTGAGCAATTTACGTATGTATATGCCAGTGATGTGGCACCAAAAATTGATTAAACGGAGGGGGTACCTAATTTCAAAACATTTCCTGCGGTTTTCTCAAAAACGGCTCTTACGATTTCGATTAAAATCGTCATATTTAATGTTAATGAAGTATTCTTTAATATCAGGTAAGTTTCATCATCATGGAAATGTTCTGATAGGGCTAAATGGCTAACGAAAATTTGTTTCCTATAAAGTATCTTTGATTACTTTTTTTGTAGAGAAATTAACTGTTTATCATTATTCATAGTAATAAGAAATTGATAAATGTGAAATATAAAAAAATCAATAAAAGATAAACAGAAAAAAATCTGGTGCGTGCATGCAACACACAACTTTCACTTACCAACTAACTTAGATTAGAAATTAATGCGTTTTGTTAATTGCCACTTCTCAAATGAACAGAACTGCTTTAATTATGAACAATGGTCTGTCATTAAAGGCGTACTCCGCATGCGTGGGCTCAACGAGTTTTATGAGTTGACTGAATATTTTTCTTTTTTTCTCCTCTTTATGTTTTCTTTATTTTTATCATATATCATATTTAGCCATTTCTTATTTTTAGGTGTAACGAGAGACAGTTACTTTCTCCATGTATACAAAAACAAAGGTACATAATAGGAAACAAACAAACAAAAAAGGCCCCCCCCCACAAAAAATAGCCCCCTCAGAACATTTTAATAATTATAAAGCTTACCTGATATTAAAGAACACCCAATTTTCTTTTAACATGACGAATTTGATAAAAATCGTTAAAGCCGTTTTTGAGATCATAAAAAAAAAGTAAAAATTAAAAAAAAATTATGAAATAAAGTGCCCGCTCCGTTAGACCAATTTTAATGAAATGTTGGCTATCACATCTTTGGCATATACATACATCAAATACACAGTTTGATCAAAATCGTTAAAGCCTTTTTTAAGTAAATAAAAAAAACACGTAAAAATGATACAAAATTCGTAAAATTTAAAATGAAAAAAATTCATACTTTCTACTTTTACATTAGATTTGTACCTACGTTCCAACAACACTTAAAACAAATTGAACACAAATTACAGTAATCTGTAAGTCTGCGTAATCGATATGTTGTTGAATGTTGTGTGAGCAATCAGCACTTGAACTGATTATCAAGTATTATCTTTTGGTCACTGAATACGTCTAAAATTATTCTGAGCATCAATTTTTAAAAAAATTAAAGTTATTTATATGGGGCTGATTTGACTGTACGACGAAAGACTAAATGCCTTTTTCTCATTTATGAATCCTTTTCATAAATGAATAATTTATACCATAATGAGAATTTAGAAGTATTTCTCAAAATAAACTTTTAAATGTAATATATAATTTCAAATTTATTTCATCACAGTTTCATTAACACTAAACCTACCAATCATTATCAAATGACCGCTTTTGAGACTTCAATCTAAATTGTTGAATTCCAGGTTTTTATTTTTCCTGAACTTACTGCACGACTTTTAATATAGCTGTTTAATTTTTCAATATATATTTCTCTGCTTCTTTCGTTTTTCCTGATAATATTATGTACTCTACCGTTGTCTACCCTGAGCGGTTTTTTCACCGCTAGAATGTATATGAAATTTTATGTTATCTTCATTAAAATCTCAAACTTAACACAAAAACAGTATTTTTCCAAGAAAATGTCATCCGATTGAGTTCTAGGAAAACACCATGTGCTTACAGTTTGTTTTATGATGGGTACAGAGCGACTGCTGGTAACACACGAGGTGAGGCAAAATGGCGATCATTCAAATTAGATTACTGGCTCTGTACGCGGCATTATAAATATTTGCGACGTGATTAGTTCTATTTGTAACAGTACGGGATCGTAATTATAAAAACGTTTGATAAAATAAAAAAAACACTGTATTCAGATAAAAATAACAAAAGGAATGATCAAAATAAAGAAACTTCTGTTGAAAAAAATAAATAAACCACTTGAAAATATAATATAAGTCTTAATATGCGTTTTTTTTACCTAGTCACAGTATCTCACAAACGAAATCAACACACACTCTGAGAATTTATATGTCTGGTTACCCGCAGTGTAGCCAGGTATAAATACATTTATATAATTTGTGGCAACACTGACAAAGGCAGGTTTCTATTAGAAGTAGGTGCTGCTACAATTACAATCAACTGGAAAAGACTATAATGTTTATTTCAAAAGCGGTCATCTGACCGCTATCCGTAGAAATAGGTATAAATAATATTTCGGTTGGTTTAGTGTTAAAGTCATCCTTGAAAAACAACACCACTTTATTCTTCTTATGGGTTCCAAACCACAATGAAGTAGTTGGGAATGAATTGGTGGATCATGCCGCTAAAGAAGCAATAACAGATGGCATTCCTTACCGAGGGGTTCGTGCAGAGGATTTTATATCCCCGATTAATCAAAAAATTAACTAAAGTTGGAAAAACGTTTTTAAACTTATTTGAAAACGAATCGTAAGAAATTAAAAGAGAAGTCACCCAATGGAAATCGTCTAACAGAAAGAAGTAATCTTAACGCGTCTTCGAATAGGTCATACGCCCTTGATACATTGATACCTAATAGCACGCGAAGACCCTACCGACTGTCAGGCTTGTAGGTGTCCGCTGACATTGAAGCATATTTTGACGAAATGCATGGCCTACGAAGAATTAAGAGCACTCTCAGACATACTAAACAACTTGAATACTGCAAGACAACATAACAGACAAACTATACAACTTTCTAAAATTAACGGAATCGCATCATTAGATATAGACCGAAATTTATTTTATAGGGCGATGATGACTCTAGTGGTTGAGACCTTGAAAAAAATAAAATTGTAATTGATAATAATTTATTTATATTTTTACACATTAACAAGAGTTGGAACGAGTAAAATTACATCAGAGTACACAAATTCATTTCTAAATTCAGGCAAAGAATAAGACTCGATATTATTATACACGAGGTTTAGGAGACAGGAATCGAGGAAGTTGGCGTTGACAGTAAGAAGACAATCGTTATTTTATTCTGGAGTTTGGGACAACCTGACAGCTCCCCTTCAATCTTTCTCCACGGCAATAAAAAGGGATGTTTCCCTCGTATGATTGCATCGTAAGATTCAACCACCACCGCCTGAAGGCCTATAAACAGGATTATATAAATCAGGAGAAACAACATGGAGAATCGTAGCAATGAAATCTTTATTTTTTCAGTTCTAATTTCCATGAACCATCTCTTATCATGCCGTAATTTATTCTACAGTAGAAAAAAAAAATCGGAAAATATCATACATGTATCGCTTGATCATATGATGATTGAAACAGAAATCTTTTAAACTTATATTATTGGTAAAAATATATTAATATAAAATAAGATAAAGAAGGAACTCGACAACCATTCAAGGACCCGATTAATCGTAATGCCAATCATATGATGTTATTAGTGAAGTGAACAGACAGAACATTATATATAGCTATAGACTCAGATTTATCCAGGTGTTAAAAACAAACGAAAAAAGATAAATTAACTTTTTTCAAGGAGGTTGTGCACACGTTCTGACAGTCCAACTTTTTACTTTCAGTTACCTAAATATGAAATATTTACTAAAGGAAAGTATTGCGATCGTGAAATATTTCGACTTCCGGTTTTCAACGGAAATACACGTTTTAGGGTCCTCTCAGTCCAAATAACCAAGTCCAGCGAAATGGTCTTTGTGTGTGTGTGTGTGAGTGAACAGACTGTTTATTGCTCAAAAACTATAAACAGTCCAAACCTGAAATTGGGTATTTAGTATATGTATATGACCGTGATGTGACAGCCCAAATTTCATCAAAATTGGTCAAACGGATGGGGTACTTTATTTTATATCTTTTTACGTTTTTTTCGATTTTCTCAAAAACGGCTCTAACGATATTGATAAAACTGGGTATTAGATGTATGTATATGGCCGAGATGTGACTGCCAAACTTTCATTAAAATTGATCAACCGGAGGGAGCACTTTATTTGATAACCTTTTTTCTCATTTTTACGTTTTTTCGATATTCTCAAAAATAGCTTTAACGATTTTGATTAAACTCCTCATGTTTAAAGAGAACCAAGTATTCTTTAATATCAGATAAGCTTTATCATTATTGTTCTGAGGGGGTACTTTTCCTACAAAAAACCGTTGTTTTTGTTTTTATGGAGAAAATATTCTCCTTTTTGTTGAGACATTTCTCAACTTGAGACATTTATTGAGACACAAGAAATTGAGACATTTATCTGTCTCACGTTTCGCCTAAAAACAAGAATGGCTAAATTTGAAAGATGAAAAAAATCAAGTAAACATATAAAGGAGAAAAAAAGAAAAATATTCTGTCAACTCATAAAACACGTTGAGCCCACGCAGTAGAGTACGCCTTTAATGGCAGAACATTGTTCATAATTCGAGCCGTTCTGTCTATTTAATCGGAATTATTTGTTTCATGGAAATTATAAGAAGTTTTCAACAACTGCATAGAGAATTATACAATACATTATAGAATCACCTTTCTTTCTTCACCTATACAATTTTTTAAAACATGACAACTAAGCATAGGCTTATGCAAAGCTGCAATAAGTTGAATGCCCGGCTTCACTCAGGGAGTTGTGGAATAGAAGGATTGAAACAATAACTTTAAAATGTAATAGTACAGAAAAATATACCAAAATTAATCATGGTTGAAACAAAATTTGTACCATCCTGAAACTTCAGTTTAGTATTAGTTGTAAGTTTCGAAACCTCAGAGTCCGCCCGTATATGGTTTGTGCGGTATCATATAAGTGATACTATTAATGCGGTTCTCTCAGTGCGTTTTCTTCCCTTTTCTAGATTAAGAAAAAATATTTTGGCAGCAGTATGTCCTGGTATGTACCATTTTGTATTGTTTCTATGTTCTGATTCCATTGAGACCATTCTCATGACGATACCGCATCCTTATCAAGTTGAGTAACTTCTCCTTTTTCGAATTCGGTTGAAAATTTACGAACAGAACAGAACTATTAAACAGAAATATTATATGAACACTTTATTTTCGATATATAATCCATTAGGTTATATCTTTTATTCACATTATCTGTAGGATATCTATGTTAATCAGTTTAAAAACTAACGTTTTTATTCGCACAGTACACTAATAAGCAATTCTTTTTTTTTTTTTTTGTAAATGTACTCTTCTATTGTATACTGATTAAAGGCAATGTTTCGACCAATTCTTTCCTCTTCTGTAAAACATAATTTGCTTAGTAATCCAGTTGGTTATGTTTATTCTTAATTTCAATTCATTGCAGAGATGTAATGACCTTATTTAAAAATAAAAAGGAAAAAATAATTATTTATACATAATCTCGTGTAATTTAAAGAAAAGAGCTGAAGCTAAAACCATAACAAACCGAACTAATGAACGAAACCTTATGAATTGAGTTTAGCTAGCGCTCCTGGCTTCTAAATGTCGAACTAAATTTTTTCATTCATTAACTCACCTGGGCTTATTAGAGGGGCTTATTACATGTAGCGAGAGGCTTAAAATTACAGCCCTTGTCCCTTCAACATTACACACTTAAAATGAAAACTGAAACCTTCTTCATTGTTAGGGGCAATAGGGCAATACGACGACATAACATACTTGATAGTACGTGTAGTCGTTTTTGAGCCTTTTCGGCACGCACATTGTACACTTTGCTTTATAATATATATTGATTTAAATTTAAGAAAGAAAAAATATATTAAAAAAAAATTAAAATGCGCTGTCTAAAGGTGTAGGGCCTTCGAGTTCATATATATATATATATATATATATATATATATATATATATATGTATATATAAATTATTTATTATAAAGAAAACTACAAAAAATAAGGTTAAATATTGAGCGGATAGGAGTACCCAGGCAGTGAAATCTCTTGTGAAGTTATTTAAATCCCACCGCTGGAGAAGGAACTTAACAGTACTTAGGAGACCAAAGCCTACTAAATTAGGCAAAAGGAAGGAAGAAAGAAGGAAGACATTCCCCAGCGACTTAAGGGCCCGAACGAAAAGTGTTTAAACAAAGAATTAGCCCAAATACCTTCATTGAATAAAGTCGATTAATTGACAGATTGGGGAATTGAGTGTTTAGTGAATCTTAAAGAATGTATTATGAAGCTGCATGGAATTCAGCATTATAAAATCTTCTAACAGTACACAAGATGAGCTATGAAATTCGGAGTAGTACTCGCACGTAATCTTATAAAAAAAGTGTTGACATAAATGTTTCCTTAAGTATTTTTTACACATTAGCATATCATTATTGTATGCATTTCTTCTTCAGGGTTTGACAATGTAACAGGTTTTTCAACTGCCAAGCTTTCACCCATCTGGTTGTGGATTTCTTCCCAAGAAATTCTTGTATTGGCCCAGAAAAAGCCCACGATGGGTGAAAGCTTGACAGTTGAAAAACCTGTTACATTTAACAGTAACACTGTCAAACCCTGAAGAAATTCATACAATGGATTCAGACCATAGAAGCCTACAACAAAAATATTATTATTTTTTTTTTTGCTTCATACTTTGATTCCCACCTGTCGTGGCTAAGCGTTATTTCAGCAAAAGTGAGATAAACTGGCGTTATGTTATGTTAGCCAAAATTCAATAAATCTAGCATTTTATGATTAAAAATAGCTGTAGAATTTTTTCCAAATTTGACTAGGACTATGATATCGGTATCGATTAATAGCGCATTTCATGCCATTTGATATGGAATGCAACAATGTATTTGTTGTTGCCAAAAAAATTTTATTAAAACTAAATTGAAAATTCCATTCCATGTCAATTCAACATAGGCTTGAGCCTCACCATCTCAGATTTTTTTTTTAAATTTGGTACATTTATACTATTTGTACCGACTAGAACAATTGTGAAATATTACTGAGATATGTCTACCCGTTTTTGAATTATGGACCTGCAAAGCCCTCAAAATTAGGTGCAGAAATATAAAAAATCGTGATCAAAAATTCCACTCCATGCTATTTCATATGATATACAACAATGCATTGCCAATCCTCATCACGTTGTTTCTCCAGAATCCCTGTTTGAGCAGTACTCCTCGGTGAGACCTCTCTTTTTTAAAAAAATCCCTCTTTTGAGAAAATCAAAATTAAAATTTTAAATTTAGTTTTTAGAAAATTTCTTTAGAAACAACATATACATTGTTGTATTCCACACGAAATGACATGGAACGGGCCGATATCATTGTCCTAGTCAAATTTGGAAAAATTCTACAGGTATTTTTAATCATAAAATACAATATTACATATTGTATGAATAGATATAATACTACCTATTTATGCCGTATAGGTTGGTACTAAAGAAATCATCTTAAAACTAAATTTCAAATTTTAATTGCAATTTTCTCAAAAAAGGGCATTTTTTAAGTACTGATTAATTAGCAACTTATCTTCTTTTTTTCAAAACTATTTATTTTCTCATTACACCAAGCTGACGTTTCGGGACTTTTTCCCCATTCTCAAAACATGCTTGATGACTTGAGTCAATTAGAAATGGACAAGTATGAGGTGACATATAAAAAATGTATAACGGTGTATTTTAGCATATGACATTGATATATTTATTGTAATATTTATTAAAAGACTATCAATCATACGACTATCCCCATTGAGAATGGGGAAACAGCCCCGAAACGTCAACATGGTGTAATGAGAAAATAAAAAGTTGTGAAAAAAAGGAAGATAAATTGCTAATTAATCAGTACTTATATTTTTTTTTATGAGGCATTTTTAAAATTTGTATATATATTTTTTTTATATTATATTTTTTTAAGGTAGTATTATATCTATTCATACAATATGTAAAAGTGGAATAAAAAATTCTTCATTACTGAAAAAATTGAAAACTATTGATAAAATTCCATAAATCTAGCATTTTATAATTAAAAATAGCTGTATAATTTTTCCAAATTTGACTAGGACAATGGTATCGGTGTCGTTTAACAGCCCATCCCATGTAATTTCGTGTGGAACATAACATAATCCGAAATAAATAAATGAAAATAAAAAAATCTGGTGCGTGAGCGCAACACACAACTTTCACTTACCAACTTACTTAGATTAGAAATTGATGCGTTTTGTTAATTGCCACTTCTCAAAGTCACACATTATCCCACATTCATTTCTTATTTTTGTTTTTCTTTGCTCTATAAAAAATACTAATTAAATTTATTATTAAATAAAAGTTTTTACTTGTGATAATTCGGCAATGCAAGCATAATACTCCAAATTGTCAAAAACGGCTTTAACGATTTTGATGTATGTATATGGCCCCGATATCACGGCAAAAAATTCATTAAAATTGATCGAACGGGGGAGGGGGCACTTTATTTAATGAATGTTTTTTCCCATTTTTACGTTTTTCTCGGTTTTCCCAAAAACGGCTGTAATGATTTTGATCAAACTCGACATGGTTAATGAGAATCAGGTAAGGTTTATCATTATTAAAGATCATTTCTGAAGGGGCTTAAATGGAGGGCCCTTTTTTGTTTTCCTCTAAAGTACCTTTGATTTAGTTTATATGGAGAAATTAACTGTCTCTCGTTACGAATAAAAATACGAGATGCAAGATCTGCTTCTTAAATCCAACTCATGAATAGGTATAAATGATTTTATTCACTAGTATATTGAGTCATTAACGAAACAAAAAAAAATAATGCAGAATACTGACACAGAGGAAATGTTTTATTTTATCGTGTTCCATCTTGTTTTCTCGATATAACTTCTTCGCTATCTTTTTTTTTATTTCTTCTTGGTCCTTATGAGCTGGAATGAGACTTGAAACTCGAGCAATAAAATGAACAAAGCAACATAAAATAAAGTAAGATTTATTCACTCTGAAGAATATAATCCTGCATTCTTACCAGATCACATCGAACATAATAAACATGTTGTTTATCCTTTAATGGTTTTAATTTTCAACTCTCTGTTTATAAATAGACATAAGTGTATATCTGTCGTCCCTGTGCTGTTGGAATTTTTTCAAAACTTTTTTTTTTTTACGTAAAAAAAGGTTGTATAGAGGGCAACATGACAGATTAAATAATATGGGGTAGTGGTTAGTGTAGTGGTGTAGTGGTTAGCATAGACACTTTCAATACTAAAGGTCGCGGGTTCGCGTCCCGAGGTGGACCTAGGATGTTTTAATGGGTGTAAAAAATCCTTGTCTATGCCGTCCCTCGGATAGGACGTAAAATGGAGGTCCCGAGCCTTTACGATGTTAGGTATTCGTTAAAGATCCCTATCCTAATTATATCTGGATAGGCAAAATTTAGGACTCCACCAGTAGCATCCGATTAGCATTAGTGGCAAAAATTGACGTTAAAAAAACAAACAAACAGAAAAAATAATAATTTAAGAGTTTAAGAGAAAGAGAGATTTGAGAGAGAATTTTAGCTTCTGTATCTTAATTTTTTTTTTTTACTGTGCCACGAATTGCGTGTCAGGTGAATTAGGTTTCATCAGTAATTTGTTTTATATCATATTTCTACCTATAAATAAAAGTAAACGACTCTGAAAGAAAAATTGCGTAAGAATTTGAAATTTTCTTACTTTGCTATTTTTCACAATAAACTCTTAAAAAAATTTATTCCAAATAATTCTTGCCTATTTATAGTTCTTGATCAAACACTTGTATATAATGAATAAATAGACTATTCATAGGATGATAAATGAGCAGGATTTTATGTCAGAAATGGAGTCTCTCTTAAAAAGGAAGACACGGGTCTTAAAATCAAAATATCTTTGTAGATCCGGGGACACACATTTTGCCGTTTGCTCCAATGATCTAGAAGCCGAGAAAAAAAAATTATTAGATCTTCAAGCAAACTACCCTTATAGATATTTTCACACAAAAAATGAAATCAGATTCGAATTCAGAACTACCGAAAACTAATTAAAAGCATTAATTCAATAAAATCTAAAAATATTACATGTTCGCCCTTTTTAATGGGGATGAAATTTTTCATTAACGAATATTCTATGTAATCTGATCATTTTTTTTTACAATTTCATTGAACATAAACAAATTTTATGACGCGCAGTGTTTTTCGTTAAATCTATTCTCAGAAATAAAAATGTTGGTAGAAGAATCATCTCGATATCATTGTCTAAACTCGAGATAGTAGTTAAATGTTATTTTTTTTTTTCGTGTTCGAGATTATCAGTTATCTAAGGCCACAAGAATATTTATACATAATCTATAAGATTGACACCATTTATACATATCTATAAGATTATTGAAAATTTTTCATTTATAAATTTGTAAGAAGTACAAAGAAAAACAATACCAACTATATGCTATATCAAATTTTACACCAAGAAGTTATATAAATGTATAAAGTTATATTTAGAGCCTATAAATACTGGGGGTTGACATTTCCTATTGTATAATTTTTTAAATCGACGCACAGTGGGAAAATTTTGTCATTTAGCGGCCAAAAATCTATAACTCCTGACCGAATGACGATAATCGAATAATTCTTTTTTCATTAATGAGCTTGGGATTCCCTTTATCAGTGAAAATAAAAAAAATAAAAATAACATCGCTCAAAGTATTTCAAATTAATTTTTATATCAATTATTTCTTCACTTGTGGTGAAATTAAAACGCATTTTTATCCAATAATTTTACAGCCAATCTTCTTATTTATAAAATATGTTTGGTGCAATTATATAAAAAGTAACGCTGAAGAAAAAAAAATTATAATATCAGAGAGATGAGCATAGATTTTTCTTAAAATAAAATCATTTTTTCCCAATTAAGCTTTACTTTGTGTATTAATGCACCAAACATATTTTATAAAAAAGAAGATTGGCTGTAAAATTATTGGATAAAAATGCGTTTTATTTTCATCCACGTTAACTATGTAATTTATGAAAAGAAAGTATTTAAATTGGTATAACTTCTATTATTGGCAATGGTTGGTTCTGATTTTTTTCACAGTGGTAGAGGGTGAAGGGTGCTAAAATACCACAATAGAATTAGATCGATCAAATGCGATCGATCGGCGATACATCGATTTTAAGATTTAAATCCCTATATTTGAACCTTTATTATATTTCCGGCCTCGAATTGGACTAAATCATAAAATATACTTCCCGTTGAATTATATGAAAATATTTTATTCCGTTAAAATTCCTAAAAAATAGGGTATTTTAAATTAAATAGTTTGGATTTTTTCTTATTTAGACAATAATTATTTTAAAATCTTTCAAAAGGAGCAAACTCCTGAAAAAAGACATGTATATAAGCAGAAAGCCCTGTTGATAATAATACTGACTCATTTCAATCTCCATGTATAACCCTGTACCTAATAAACTAATTTATTTAAATTTAAGTGAAGAAATGATTCATATAAAAATTAATTTGAAATACTTTGAGCGATGCTATTTTTTTTTCCGCTGATAAAGGGAATCCCAAGCTCATTAATGAAAAAAGAATTATTCAATTATCGTCATTCGGTCAGGAGTTATAGATTTTTGTCCGCTAAATGACAAAATTTTCCCACTGTGCGATGTAAGCTATTGTTTTATTTTTTGTTGGCGTTTTTTTTTTCTTTT
Source organism: Aelia acuminata (assembly GCA_911387785.2). Lineage (NCBI taxonomy): Eukaryota > Metazoa > Arthropoda > Insecta > Hemiptera > Pentatomidae > Aelia > Aelia acuminata. Next base: position 136,358,684 of record OU426982.1, read on the forward strand.
CCTAGAAAATGTATATCCTACTTAGCCTATCGGTAAATAAGCATGTTAACATATAAATTTTTCTAGTTTCTTTTCACCTGATTGAATATCCAATGTTATATTATTTAATTTTGCACCTCCCAGAACAAATAAATAAATAATTTATTATTACTAGCTGACCGAAGCATTCGCACGTTAACTTACTTAAATAAAGTACATACCGTATACTTAGTGTCGTATAGCGCGTATTTAGTGCGTCATGGGGATAGGTGAGGGTTGAAGTAAAGGTAAGATGTGTTTAAATTGTAGATTATTTATTTTTTGAAACATATCGGTTTCGCGGAAAGCGACTGCGCTGATTCTATTGACTAAAATCGCATGTTTTTCCTTGTAACTCGCTAACGACGCCGTGAATCGGAAAAGTACATATAACCAACAATGTTCATCTCGATAAACTGAAAAAATAACACCTTCGAAAAAGCCCTGGAACCATTTTGAAATTTTCGCTTAAAATTGCAGTTTTTCGCTCAAAACTCGCAAACGAAGGGGTTAATCGAAAAAATGTATATACCGAAAATATTCTCCTTGAAAACCTGAAAAGATTGATACCATTTAGTAACCTCTACGGCCGTTTTGATTTTCTAGCAAAAAGTGCGGTTTTACACTTACTCGTAACTCGCAATTGCAAATGAGTGATTTGTATATTTTTCAGTTGTTGCAGTGAAGGGAAGCTTTAAAATGATGCCTCAGTGACGAAATTTGATGAAGTATTAAGGAAGTTATGGCGTACAGACAAAAAAAGGCCTTGAGAAATAATATATATGATTATTATGATTGAATATAATGTTATTATTGTCATGTTCAGACAATGGATACATGAACCCCGAAACGTCAGCGAAATAATGAAGTAAGAAAATAAAGAAAAATAAAAAAGAAGATACTTTGCTAATATTTCATTATTCATATAATCTTTCTTATTACTCAGTAAATAAAAAACTTTTTTTGAAAGCAATCAATTTTTCTCGAGACCACAACTAGTTATCTAAGTGAATCAACGTACAGTTTTTTATTACTAAAAATAAAATGTCTTCATTTAATTTATATTTCAATTACGCAACCATTATGATAAATTGAAGAATTCATTTTATTAAAATGAAAAGGAAAAAAAAAAAAAAAAAAACGTTAGAGCCATAATATTAAAAAATATAAAATAGACGACGATAAAAGTTCTTTTACCTTATTCAACGACCAAACTCAATAAAATTGTGGAATTCTTTTTATTGAGTTTTTATTATCGCCCTTAGAATTCATTTATTTTTTATTTCCACCCTTTCTGATCATTTCGTTCCAAATAATCGTCTTATTCTATGTCCCAGTCTAAGTATATTTTATTAATTACGTGTTGACATTAATAAAAGAATATAAAGGAAAATATAAAAAAAATTAAGGATACCGGTTTTTGTCCACAAAGCTTTGCTCCCAGATGTACGTGTTATGCAACACATGACAAATAATGCATGAAATAATATTTATAAAAATGTTTTTTGTTTTTGTTTTTTTTTGTTGGAAAAATGTTAGTTTGTTTCTTCAACGCCCCTTCATGCTACTAAGGCTAATCGGACGATGCTACATTGGGAGTCCTGTATTTTGCCGATCCAGGTATAATTAATCAACATAGGGATCTTTAACGAGTACCTGACATCGTACAGGCTCGGGATCTCCATTTCACGTCCTATCCGAAGGACGGCATACTCGCATTTAAAAATCCTAGGCCACCACGGGACGCGAACCAGGGACCATTAGTATTTTTGAATGCCTTGCTAACCACTACAGGTGATACCAAAAAAATGTTAGTATATAGCATTATCGTAATCCTTATTTAAAAATTAAGATCATTATGAGAGCTGGAATAATACAAATTTTAAAACTTAAGTATATGTTAAATTAAGTAATTAATTAATTAAATTAAGTATATGTTTCTTAATAAGTTAACACCATTTTTTTTTATTTTTTTTTTTTTATGGGAAGAAAAAGTCTTTTTTTTTCTACGCAACAGACTTATTTAGTTTTCTGTCAAAAAAATTTTCATCACCACGGACATACACCAACATTAATATCCTTGTACATATGAAGGGGTCGGCTGCAGATAATGCTACCAGACCTCAAAAATGTTTTGAGAAACTATTTTTTTAATGATAATCTATAATTCTCGAGAATTTTAAGGTTTAATTAATATGAAAGATTCCTTATGATGAACTTTATCAACTTTTATTGATCTATAATAAATCCAGAACTAAAAAAATAATAAATGAAAAATAGTAATGAAAATGAAATGGCTGTTTTTTGCTTTGTAAGGAATAGCATCATTGAATTTAATTTCGTAACACAAACAATAAATTTTTACAATTTACTGCTAAATAAACGGTGTTAAGGAAAAAAACAGAAATCTAAATTTTGAATTGAATTAAATATTTTCCCACTTTCCGTGTTTTCCCCACATACAACGATTTTGTGTTTTTAGAATAAAATTTAATCAGGCATTTTTTCAACTCCAAAATGTCTTAAATTTAGATTTGCTGGAACAATCCGTTTCATTTTGTTTCTTAAGGTGCTTTTCAAGAACATTTTTTAACAAAAAATTTTTTTGTAAATTATTTTAAATTCAAATTGATTTTTGCCTTATGTAGCGCAATATTCTACATGGAAAGTATCTCATAAGTATATACATATACTTACATTACATTAGTTTTTATTTAAATCTTCATTTAAAAAAAAGTGCTGTTAAACGTGATCAGGAATGTTCAAATAAATAAATTATTAATTTTTACAATTTTAAAAATCCAATTTATAATTATATTATTTTAGGAAAAAACAATTATACAAATATGAACAATATTTTTGAACTAATGTTACTCTATAAAAATAATTTAATCGTTCTATGACAATAATATAAAAAACATTGTTAGAGCCGCTAAAAGATTTTTTTTACACTAAATATTTAATATATGTCATGGACTTACATAGCATTCAATATGGTAGCATCCGCTGATTTTTATTAAAAATTAAATGCAGGTAAAATAATATGTCCCTCATTGAATGTTTTTTATTTGAACAAAAATTGTTTAATTCTTAGGAAAAAATTCATTCTGCGGAATATATTTTTACATGAAAAATCTTTTCCTTTTCTTAATCAGTAGACTTATAATTTCAGAAAAAAAATATAATGGATATTTTTCAGTAGATAATATTTAATAAATGTGATGCACTTCTATCGTTCAATACTATCACCCGGTGTTCTTTTCTTTTGTTTTTTGTATACATATTAATTTCTTTTCAAATAGAGATGTTACATTTTAACAATATACATAAATAATTAATACAATAGAAGATCAGTTTCGTGAAAAACGAATGGATAACAACGAAATTCTGAAGTTTTTCTTTATCTTTTTTATTTAATTTTTTTTTTTTTTTTATGTAATAATCAAGGACCTTTGTTTAAAGAAAAATTTTTATAAATTATTTTTCCATACTAAAATTTTTAATAATTGTGATGGAATCGAATTATTCAAGATAATCTGGGTTCTATTTATTTCTTTTTTATTTAATATTTTTGCTGGAACAATAGTCCTTTAATTTTCATATAAAAATTGGTGAGGTGGCCCAAGAAAGAAGTGTAATCTGACATAATTATTTATTTATTGACGAAATTTTGATGAATTGAAGTATTGTACCCCTGAAGATGAGGCAATAAGCCCCGAAACGTTGTGAAGTTTTAATGTATTAAAAAAAAAAATATATATATATATATATATATATATATATATATATATATATATATATTATATATATATATATAATATAATATATATTTTTACTTTCACTTACCTATATATGTAATATATAGTAAGTGGAAGTATTGCGATCGTGAAAATTTTCGACTTCCGGTTTTCAACGGAAATACACGTTTTGGAGTCCCCTGAGTCAAAATAACCAAGTCCCGCGAAATGGTCTGTGTGTGTGTGTGTGTGTGTGTGTGTCTGTGTGTGTGTGTGTGAACAGACTAGCTCAAAAACTATAAACCGTGCGAACCTGAAATTTGGTATTTAGAGTATATATAAGCCCGCGATGTGACAGCAACAATTTCATCAAATTTACTCAAAGGGAGGGGGTACTTTATTGAATAACTTTTTACGTTTTTTTCGATTTTCTCAAAAACGGCTCTAACGATTTTGATTAAACTGAGTATTTAATCTATATATAAGCCTGAAATATGACTGTAAAAATTTCATCAAAATTGATCAACCGGAGCGGGGACTTTACTTAATAAATTTTGTATCATTTTCACATGTTTTTTTTATTTACTCAAAAACGGTTTTTACGATTTTGATCAAATTTGGTATTTGATGTATTTATATGTTAAAGATGTGATAACCAACATTTCATCACAATTGATCAACCGGAGGGGGGACTTTACTTAATAAATTTGGTATCATTTTCACGTGTTTTTTTATTTACTCAAAAACGGTATTAACGATTTTGATCAAACTTGGTATTTGATGTATATATATGCCCGAGATATGGCTGTAAAAATTTCATCAAAATTGATCTACGGGAGGGGGGACTTTACTTAATAAATTTTGTATCATTTTCACGTTTTTTTTTTTATTTACTCAAAAACGGCTTTAACGATTAACAAAAATAAGATATGAATGTAGAAAAATGTGTGACTTTGGGAAATGATATTTAGCAAAACACGTCAATTTCTAATCTAAGTAAGTTGGTAAGTGAAAGTTGTGTGTTGCGCGCACGCACCAGATTTTTTATATATATATATATATATATATATATATATATATATATATAAGAAATTTTAAAAGTCTTCCAGAGAAATATAAACTATCAAAAAATAAAAATTTATTTTTATGGGATTTTTCGATGAAAATTGGACCAAGTTCAGAAGAAAAAAACTTCAATAACACATTTTTTTTAACTGAATAAATGTAATACACTTGCTAAATTCAATGTAATAGAATCCGTTGATTTTGATTTGTTCATGTTTTTTATAAAATGTATGTATTCCAATTAAAAAAAAAAAATCAAACATAATTTTTATTTCGAAAAACAAAATTCTCAGTTTTTTTTTTTTATGCAGGTATAAGTTTTTTTTTTTTTGTTTTGTAATTTTACCGAACCCTTCGCTTTCTTGGGTATTTAAAAACAATTTTATTTTTAATATATTTTATTTTTTATTAATACTGGAGGAGACTTACCAGGTAGAAATCCGGCTGAGAAGATGACAGAAATTATGATCCATAAAGCGGCGGACATATTGTCATATTCCACATACGACCTAGCTCACTCACATAACAGACGTCGCAGCGGGCGAGAGACAGCGACGCGGACCTGACGCGATTTGGATGCGGACTGAGGAGACGAGGCCTGCAGGGCGCAGGTCCGCTCGTGTAGCAGTCTATTGGGCCCGGCCTCAGGATCTGGGGGAGCGTCAGGGGTTTAGAACTAAGGAGGAGTAAGGAGTACGGGTTGATAATCGGGAAGGGAGTTGAAGAGAAGTTAAAATGTTTGAGCCCTCAGTATAAGAGGATATAACTATTTCCTTAGTAATAACAATTAAATAATAATAACAATAAAGAGGGAGTCACCTGTGGTGTAGTAGCCAGCAATAGTAAAGATCGCGAGTTCACGTCTTAGGATTTTTTAAAAAGCAGTAAAAAATCCTTAGCTATCCTTACGTCCCTCAGAAAAGACGTAAAATGGAGGTCCCGAGCTTGTACGATGTCATGTACTCATGAAAGACTCCGGGTCTTTTTCGTTTAAAGCACGCCACACGAATCTACAGTTGTACATCTACAGTACATTTAGTTGCAGTTTCCGCAGACATACTTAATTCTTCTTGACAAAATAAGGTGCGTAGTGTACTTTTTTGTCCACTAATAAATGAAAATCAATGCAATATTTAATGGAAATTTAGAACCAGTAAACCACGTACCTTCTCTTAAGCCAATTTCCATACAACAGGATCTATTATTACATCTCCATCTGAATTTATTCTGTCTCTTGCTTCATTTCATGTTATGTCCATTGCGGCATATTCTATCTTTATGAAGACCTTTTTCCTGTAGAAAAAGTTTTATCTAAATCTTTGAATTGGCCCTGTAATCTAAACAAAGCCATGTTTACAATCGTAACTAAATATTTTAGTCATATGTTGTAATTGTAAAGAACCGAGTATTACGTAACCAAGTAACGATATCGCAAATAGTAACGTAGTAGTTACCATATGTTCATATTTGTACTTGTAAATTAGGTTAGCGTGCTTTAAACGAAAAAGACCCTGGACTCCTACCCTAATAATACCTGGATAGGAAAAAATCAGGACTCCCACTGTAGGATCGTCCGATTAGCCATAGTAGCATAAATGGACGTTAAACAAACGTAATAATAATAAATAATAAATATAATAAAGACTTAAGCAACCCGAATGTTCGGTTGCTCTCCATTCACCGAGAGCAGTCCAAAACTATCTTCATCAGACATCCCCGGTACTATATAATTTTAAAAATTATCTCGAGCAAAAAGATAAACTGCAACTACTATCTTCTAAATATAATCCTTATTATTTGAACATTTATGACCAAACTGACGAAATACAAAGTTACCTAAATTTAAATCTGCCATTCAGAATGATCAAAATAATAGCGCAGTTAAGACTTTCCGGCAAATATATCATTAAGCTTTCCCTAAAAGATAATACTTATATAATTAATACATTAGAACAGTGCTCTATATGCAATAGGAAGCAAAACGAGGATTTATACCACCTGCTAGTAGGATGCCCCATGTATGCAGATATAAGACGTAAATATTTACCAGGCGTTCAAAACAAATCCGTAGTAGAATTACCTGCAATTTTGAAAGTAAATAGTGCAGAACAAATCCGGAATTTGTATTTTTTTATTATCTATTCTATGAAACTGAGGCAATTCATACTTGAGGGATAAGATACGTTTCATTTTCATTAATTCATTTCGCTACAATATTGACGTATTCTCATTAACAGTATTTAAGTATACATATATCTACACTTTAATATATTTTACAATATACTTATATTATTATTTTAATTTAAACAATTATTAGTTACATAATCAGCATAAGGAGAGAATTTTCTATTTATTTTCGCTATTATAAAAAAAAAAAGAAAAAAAAAAAAAAAAAGAAAAAAAGGATGAAATAAACACTTTTACTATCGTTTACATAAAACTAGTAGATGTAAATAAATAGTGTAAACACTGTTATAAACACTGATGTAAATAGTATTGTAAATACCTGTATAGATTCTAAAATATGTTGACATTTTTTGAATTTATTTATATCTATTGTCCATTTATAGTGAGATATTTTTTCATTGTTAAATATGTTTGTTTTTTGCTTTTTGTTTTTTATCCTTATTATTAGTTTGTCGTAGTAGGTATGTAGTGTATGTGTATTTTTATTTATTTTATTTTTTACTATTAGTATGGTATTAGTAGTGACCAACTCTATTTGTATGGGGTTCTCCCCAAAAACAAATTACAATAAATAAATAAAATAAATAAAACTATCTTCATCAGATCTGCCTTTACGTAGCCCTCCCACCTCCTTAATAGCCTCGCCCATCAAAGAGAGGTCACCTGTAGTTTAGTGGTTAGCTTACCAGCCTATAATACTAAAGGATGCGGGTTCGCCCTTAGATATTTTTGAAATGAGTAAAAAATCCTACCGGGTCACAGGGTATGACCACCTCCCAAATATTTTGGCTTTTCAATTTTTTTTTAAAACGTATAATACAATTAGGTAGCTAACATGCCCTTACCATATCAACTCTGGTTGTTGAGATCTAAGTCATTTTAATAAAAGGAAATATTTCCGAACAAAAACGGTGCTGCCACTCACGTGATTATAACAGGGGGGGGGAGGTCATGACCCCCCAAATTTCGTGCTAAATCCGCCGCTGGTATTAATATAACATTCATAAAGGAACTTATCAGTACTATATAAGGAAAGTACTGCTTTTCGAACAAGGAAGTGTGATGGGAGTTTGCTAAAGTCGTTATAATTGTCCGTGGGGCTTAAAGCCGTTTAATACTGCCAACATCTCAATTGGAAAGGATCTTTTGGAGATTAGTTTATCCCTTTTGAACCTGCAGAAGTCGAAAGCTTTGAGAAAATGAGATAACAGGATAAGCTATGCGCAGGCCTCAAAACTCACTACTACCGTTTTATAGAAATGAACCATACTTTAAATAACTAAAATTGAGAGTGAAAACAGTGATTTATCCTGGGTCACATCCCACAGAGACAACGAAAACGCAGATCACGCTGCCGATTTGGCAAGACAAGGAGAAGAATCGGAACACGTAATATTATTAAAAGAAATCACACCAGACAATAGGCTAAATAAATTTAAGAAAATTCTGTCAGAAAAATGGGAATCGCAGTGGAGGAACAAACTGTCAAAATTAGACGAAATAAAACAAGAATGCAAAAAATTAGTGTCCGACCGAAACCAAAATTGTAGCCGAAACCGAAAACGAAACCGAATTTCGGCCATAGACCTAGTTTAGCAATAATATCATTGAAAGCTTATAAAATAACAGCAGTTTAACTCAATTATTCATTTAATAAGTGAGCTGGTATACAAGAGTTGTAAAACAGGTGTATTAGTTAAGTTATAGGATCGAATCCCGGCCCCCTCCTTCCTAGTACGGCTGGTCCCCATGGGATGTTAGACCATAACTAGTACAACCCTAAAAGTTGAAATAACAGGCTGATATTAATAAAAATTCATATTATTATGTATAAATAATAAATAATATAGTAAATCTTTCCATAATAAAGCCGATAGAATAGAAAATGACGGCCTATTGAATACGTAAAGCTGTATGTCAGAAGCTATTTAATCTAATGAGTTAGTTTTGGTCTCAAATGTTAGTGGATTTAATCTAGTTTGAAAATTTATGGAATAGTTTTTTGTCGAAAACGTGCTTCTTCATGGTAAAAATTGAGACAAGTTTTTGGGATGTTATTTGTGAACTGCTGGGCGAAAGGGGGCTGCCAAGGTTGAAAAATTGGTTTGCATCTGATTCCCATTCCATACAAGAACAAAGACCAAAACCTACTACCACCTTTTGATGCAACTTTTAATGACAAGGTTACTGACTAAAATATTTTTTTAAATAAAGATACTAAAAGAGTGAGAAAAATCTACGTTCTACCGAAATAAAATACAAGTGTAATTAACTGAAATAACAAATACTTCCCACTATTAAATTGAAGGGTGTTAAATGCCATGAAAGAGATCGAGCTTACAAGCTGAAATCGTGTAGTCCTACTTCCTTCTTGGAGATATCAGGCACAGGAGCTAGTTTCGGCCTGGCCGAAGGTTCGGCCAATTTTTGGCCGAAACCGAAACTGCGGCCGAAACCAGGTTTTTCGGCCGAAATTGGCCGAAACCGAAACCGAAACTTCGGTCGGTCACTACAAAAAATGGACGACAAGCTTAAGAAGCTCAAGAAGAGAAGAAATGATATTGTGCCGCCTTCGGATCGGGCACTGCCATTTACCCGTGGCTACCTCCTCAGAGCTCTGGAGGTACCCACATGACAAAAATGTGACAACGTATCTCTTCCAGTTAAGCACATTTTATTAGAATGTCCTAACTATAACGACCTCCGAAACAAGTATCATATTGATAAAACTCTTGAAGAATTGTAAAAGACAACCAAACAAAAATAGTTACCCTATTGCAGTACTTTAAAGAAACATCGTATTGTTTGTTTGTTTGTTTTTGCTTATTGGCGTAAAACCAAAAATGGTCACCAACGCCAATTAATTTTTTTTTGTTTTATTTTATTAATATTTTCTTAAAATATCATTATTTTATTTTATTTTTTTTTTTTTAGCTCTATTATATTAATATTTTCCTTAAAATATTACTATTTTATCATAACCAATTTTCCCGTAGTGATCGGATATGTCAAATTTCTGACAGTAGGTTGGTTGCTTTTAAAAATTTGAAAACTGACTCTATTTCCTTACTATCATTTCTAAGAACTGCTAATTCTGGTTTAAGTCCATAGCTATTAAGTTTGGTTGTGTAATATGGGCAATCTTGGAAGATATGTTTTATGGAGACTGTGCCGCCGCAGTACTTACATATCGGTGGTGTTTCCCTTGAGATGAGGTAGGAGTGGGTAAGTCTCGTATGACCGATCCTCAACCGAGTCAACACGACCTCCTCTCTACGGCATTTTCGAACGGATGTACCCCACGGTTTTACATCTTTCTTTATATCTTTTAGTTTGCTTGGAGGACTCTCGTCCCACATCGACTGCCAGGCATCTTTTATTTCCATTTCGAGGGGCTTGGTAAGGTCTGATGGAGTTAGGAAGGTTAGAAACATGGTATTATAACATAGTTTAATAGAGCACAACTCCAAGTGAAGTGATTCCGAACCAATTTGGCTTTCGCTCTTATCTCTCAACAATTCAACAGTGTCACCGAATAATAAATGCTGTCTCTGTCGCTTTCGAAAAAAAAGAGTACTCCTCTGCGGTTTTCCTCGATATTGAGAAAGCTTTTGACAAGTGCTTGCTTTGGAAAATAAAACCGCTCATTCCTTCTACTTACTTCCTGATTCTTCAATCTTTCTTTCTTAAACGGTAATTCTGTGTTTCTGTTGACTCTTCCCTTTCCTCCTTCTTTCCTCAGCTTGCGGGTGTACCACAAGGCAGTGTTTAAGTCCTCTTCTCCATTCTGTCTACACATCAGATATCCCTGAACACCCTCGCACCACCATCTTTAGTTTCGATGATACGGCTATCCTTTCATCACATCAAAATCCTACTATCATCGCGTGCTTCGCTCTTCAAAACCATCCATTTCATCTAGAAAAGTAGTTAGAAAAATGGAAAATCAAAATTAATTCGACCACATCAAGTCACGTCAGTTTTTCTTTACGAAAATCGACTTGCCCACCTGTGACAATTAACAATCATCCAGTTCCTTCAAATAATTTCGTAAGATACCTAGGACTGTACTTTGGGGTTCCGCGAAACACACCCACATTAACAAAATACAAACTTCACAATCTAAAATTCTCAGAAAAATCAAAAATGCACCTTGGTTTATTTCAAATCGTACACTGCACAACGACTAGAAAATACCGAGAGTAAAATCTCACATACAAGACAAATACCGAACATTCCACTCTTCAACGCTACATCACCCTAACCCACTCATCCATTCTCTTTCCTCTCCCTGTTACCTGGTCAGCCTCGACGTCGACTGAAACGACAGTGGCCAAGAAACCTCTTACTAAAATAAATTAAAAATGCATCATGAAAGTCACAGTAAAAACAACAGTAACCAAATTTGCTTGATGCGCCACTGCGCAGGTGCAAATCTACATGCAGAATAATAAAAAAATAAATTAAAAATAAAAAAATGATTTTTTTTTGCTATATTTTTAGCCTACACGAAGTCATATATCTTTTTGTCTACTAATGGATTTTTTTTCATAATTTTATCAATGTTTCAAAAATTCATTTTTCAATGGTACATTCATAGTAAAAAAACTATCGTTAGTTTTGCATTACTAATTATCCGGAGACAAGTAATCCTAAAATGGATGTTCCTTAGAAAAGTGGTCGTAAAACGAAACAAATTAAGTAAGGTGGAATAAAGTGGGGACTGAACTTATCATTCTCGATGAGGGCATGGAAAGAAGATTGATGTGGTATGGGGAAAGGTGTTGGCCCCTTCGAATACTTAAGTATCGTCCTGAGACGTGTGAAACCTCAGGAAACAGCGGACGATAGTACAGGTAAAGTATGTGCACAGGTTGAGTACGTGTAAAGGGAATATTGTAGTAATGATATGCGGAGGACTGAGAACTGACACTACAGCAAGTCCCGAAAAAGAAGAAAAAACTGTAGGGGAGAGCGGGGTTTGTTGGCAACAGTTTTCACTTTTTTTATTTTTGAATCATTCCTGTTAATCCCGATAGGGCTTATACCACTGTAAACTCCAAGTATTAGAGTACTTCAAGTATTTTTTTCACTACATAATATTTAATACTAAGATCATAGAAAATTGAAGAATTCGTCAATCTATAGTATGCCAATTAACCCCCTATGTGGGGCAGGTTGGCCTAGAAGGTGGGGTTGTTTAGCCATCTCATTCAAGTACTGCCTGACAGATATTATTGTTATTAAAAGCTGCACTATAATGGTATAATAATTATGAACCGTTCTTCAACAGCTTTTAAGGGAAAATAGAATGGCAATAAAAGAAGATAGAAGTTTAGACTGTCATCACCTACAGTCTCATCCTACTCGCAGGAACTAAAGACAATTGGTAGTTTCATCCTTTGTTTATGTTTACCTTGCTTTTGTGCATTGCTACTGCGCGAATCAAACTCAGTTGAAGAGAGCCAACTAACCCCACAGGAGAGATCATGTGAAAGATGGCTACCAGGACAGGGGAGAACAATCAAACAAGAAACTGGTTAGTCGAAAGGTTAGGTTTTTCAAAGGAGTTTGGGGCTATGTGAACAGAATCGGAGTCAAATGTTTTGCCATGCCTTTAAACCAAATTTACTGAAAATATAAAAATTTACTTACATGTTGTAAAATCAATCAATGAAGCACACTCTTCTCTAAACTGTTAGCATCGGATTGAAAACTCAGGACAAGACTCCCGAGGTCAAGCGGGTCACATGGTACAATGGTGGGGCCTTCAAAATAGGTGTGACGGAAACTATAAGCCAATGGCCAACCTACCCCCTATGCCAACCAACCCCGCTCTCTCCTACTTACGGTTTGTGCCATGTTGGAAATTTAAACATACAGCAGGCTCTTTATAAACGGTTACATCGTAGGATTGAACGAAAAAATTAAATATAATTTAACCGAAGCTGCTGGGTTATAGGGTAAACCGGACAGTTATAGACACTCAGTACAGTTATTGACACCCCAAACTTTAACTTGAAGAAATATGTAAAAAGGTTCCAAGATATACATGAATCTAATGTTTGAAAGGTTCTCTAAGTCATCTGTGAAGTAAGTGTTTAAAAAACAAACCATAGAGTAGATTTCACAATTAAATCCACAGGGTGTCAATAACATGTTTTTGCACTTTATACAATAAATAGTGCATGTTCAGGGAACCCATTTTTCATTTAATATAATTTTTTAGTTTAATATTTAGTTCATAATTTTCAAAACAATTGTCATTTCATCATTTTATTATTTTATTTTCGTTAATGTATAATTAATATTTATTGAAATTAATTAAATAAGTCGTACTAATCTATATTAATTATCCAATCAGCATTCATTTAGTGTAATGTGTGTGGGCGTTTTTGATTGGTCGAAGACGCTCTGAGACAAACAAAAGACGCTTTAAGTCAGTCAGCGGTGGATTCTCGGCTGCCGAGTACGCATTACTCCTCACGCTTAAAACATTCATTAAAAACATCTAATGACATTCTCGTACACCCAGGGTGTTCAGTTGTGTATTGTGCACATTTGCAGACATTATTTTAGAAGACGAGCGAAGAGGAAGATTAAGTTCCTAGCGGGATGGACCTTTAAAGTAAAATACTTCCATCATTATTTTTTTTAATAATGTATAAACATTACATTGTGTTTAATCTTCAAATTTAAATAATATTTTCTGAACATTAAACTTTACCTTTTAACATTCAGTTATTATATATATCTTTGTATTATAGTTATTAATCATTTGTTTATGACTCTACTCTATAGATCATCAATGGCCATTCGATTAAAGCATATTTTCGTCTATAATAGTTTATAAGTTGTCTTTCATTTTCATTCAATCATTTTAGTTTCATTCTTGTTTAATGAATTATTTGTATTTAATAAATTATAGTTTAAGCTTTAAATATCAGAGAATTTTCTTTATTTCCTTTCATTCATATTATTTTGTTCTCCTTTTTTATTATGCTATTATTTTCTAAATTACGCAGGTAAACTTTATGTTAAATATCTTTCATCTTATTCTTTTATTATATAAAACTTTTAATACATTAACCAACAAAACTACAGCATTAAGCACCGGTCATACTTTCTTCATCAGGGAAGCGAAAGGTTTTTATTATTAAAACCTAACTTGCCTGAACAGTGCCATATGGGAAAACATTTGGACTTTTGACCCAAAAAAAACCTCTTGAGTCTTTATAAGGATAGATAAAGATGAGCTATAGGAAGTTTCAATTTGATTCTTTCATAAAAAAATTTTTTTTACCCTAGGCTATCTAATTCTATCAGGATGTAAAAACCTTTGATGACTTACAATGTAATGTAAAAGAGAAGTGATCCATCAAAGGATTGAATAAGAAATATACATAACATTAACGCATGAATAAAAATTAAATGGATCGTTCGTTTGAGAAAGCCGATCCACCAAATCATATTATTGGATAAGCGATTGAAACATTTCTACTTTTGCATTACGAGATTTCCATAACTTAAATTATTTTCTCCGAACATATTCTTACTTAGAATACATTTTTCATGATTTGATAAATCTATATTCATTCAATAGATCTGTAAAAGTAAATGTTTTTTTTTTTTTTGACCTGTAGGGTTCCCACGATTTTGGAAGACAAGCTATTATTACAAATCCTATATTTTGAAAATTACTGTACAAAAACTTACAATCTTACATCCATTTTCTCATCAATGAAAAATATCTGAAAGTATGAATATATAAGGTTGAAATGGGCTTCATCCAAATCTCCTATAGGTTCTTTGAAAGTGACAGACCAAAAAAAAAAAAAAAAATACGCCTATTAAAGTTGTAAAAGGAATCATCTATTTTATTTTGGTAAGCATGAAACCAAGGAAACCCACGTAATGGTGGGATTGTTAGGATTCCCACTTATTTCCGATAAGCCAATGAGATCTTTGGCCGCGCGGTGTGGTCTTCATACAGACATCAATGTTGCTTGCGGGAGAACAGACAGCCTGGAGGGGGTAGCCCAAACCTCATGTTTCTGCAAGCCATGGTCACCATGGTGCAGCGGCAGACTGCCCATAGCTCCATAACCAATCCTTTTAGGGCCAAACAAGAAAAGCTCTTCCCGCTGATGGATTCAGCTCAGAGTCAGCAGGCACTGAGGACCTATAATTATTTCCCCTAAGCAGATCTTCCAAGGACCAAACATCAGGGCTACTACTGACATCCTAGTAAGCCACAATGCGATTCTCTATCTCTCACGCCCAGGCGATAAGAGTCGGACTTTCAACGGCAAGCGGTCATCCAAAACGAGTGGTCACTTATCCAAGTACTAAACGACGCTGGTTATCTTTGATTACCCATTTCAAACGCTTTTATCTATTCGGCCATCCTGCTCCGGTCAGCTATAGTAGCATACAGTAACTATATATAAATACAGAAACAATCAAAATAGCAAAAACTAAAATTATGAATCCATATAAATTTTTTTTTTTTTTTTTTTTTCTTCAATCTTCGATTCACACCTGTCACCCAGCGTGACAATCAGCGAATGTGTTGTTACAATTATTGAACTTAGGGCATTTTAGGCATGATGAAAGGAAGGTGCCCAGCAGCACCTCTTTCCGGGCTTGATACCTTACGTGAGCAGGTCCCTCATCCAGCTTCTTTTTAGCCGCCTAGCTACAGGCATATCAGCCGTGGCCATGTCGTTAATTAGTGTATTGTTATGTCCGTGTAATTTAACAAAAAATCGTGAATAAAGAGTTCGTATGTGTTGTTCGACAGTAGGTTGTTGTAAGTCTGTATGTAAAGTTTTATTATTTACGTACCAGGGAGCGTTCGTTATTAGTCTCAAAATTTTTGATTGAAAAGTTCGTAATTTTCGTAAGTGCGTCCTCTTTGTTGAGCCGAAAATCTGTGAGGCGTATGTCCAAATGGGTTTAAGTAAGTAAGTGTATGTGTTCAGTTTATGTTCTATTTTTAATTTTGACGATTTAGAAAAAAGAGAGAACAGTGTTTTCAGTCGTTTATTAAGAGTCTGTCTTTTCATTTTTACGTGTGGGCCCCAAGTCATCCTTCTGTTGAACAGAAGTCCCAGGTAGCGTACTGAGTCCGTCTGAGGTATTTGATTGTCTCCTATGTAAACTGGTGGGCATGTGTCGCGTCGCAGTGTGAATGTTATATGTTGGGACTTGTTATGGTTTAATTTCATTTTCCAAAGTGAGTACCAATTTTGTAAATGTAGTAAGTGATTTTGCAAATTTAGTGATGCCAATCTTGGGTTATTATGTATTGTTAAAATTGCAGTGTCATCGGCGTAGGTTGCAGTTAAAGTCTCAGAGTTTGTCGGTATGTCATGTGTGTATATAATGTATAATAATGGAGCAAGTATCGACCCTTGTGGAACCCCTGCCGAGATTGGTCTGACTGACGAAGTCTCAATGCCTTGTCGGATAGAGAAAAATCTTTCGCAGAGGTACGATTGAAGTGTGGGGTAGAATGGTCTTGAGTTTGAAGAGAAGACCTTGGTGCCAAACTTTATCAAACGCCTGGGCGACATCCAGAAATACACCAGTAGCGTACTTTTTCTGCTCTAGTGCCCCAGAAATGAAGTCAGTTACTCTGTGTAGTTGATGTGTTGTTGAATGAAATGTGCGGAAACCAAATTGGTGGTCAGGAATTATGTTTTTGTTAGTCAGTATGTCCACAAGTCTTGTATATAATAATTTCTCAAGAAGTTTAGAGCATACAGGAAGGAGACTGATTGGTCTGTAAGATGACGGATCGTTAGCATTTTTGTCTTTCTTATGTATCATTTTGATGTGTGAATATTTCCACTGAATTGGGTATTTAGTCGTCCTGAGAATGCAATTGTATATTGTCGTAAGGAACACTAGGGCTTTTCTAGGCATTTGTTGGAGCGCCTCGGCTGTTATTAAGTCATAACCCGGGGCTTTTCTTCTAGGTAATTTTCTTATGTGGTTTGCAACTTGTGAAGGTGTAAATGATAAAGGCGGTGGTTTCAACTGTAATGGTATGTCTAGTGTATGAAGTATTAAGGTTTCATGTTCAGTGTTTGTAGAGCTAGTGAATGGTGTGAATACTGACGAAAGATGATCGGCAAACAGTTCCGACTTCTCTCTATCCGACACTGTCCATGAACCATCTCCTTTTCGCAGGGGTACTGACACCTCTCGATGCTTTAACAAATTTTTAGCATGCTTCCACAAGCTTCCATCGTCAGTCGATAGGCTTTTCAAGTAATTATCGTAATTAGTTCTGTTGTATTTCTGGATTTGTCGTTTAAGTTCATTGTTAAGTCTGTTGAACGTACGTCTGTCCGAGGGTAGTCTGTTAGTCTGACATACCTTACGAGCTCTTCTCTTTGCTGTGATCAATTCCCTAATATATAGTGGATATTTCGGCAAGTCATTATTATTTGGCGGTGCCGGTAGACAAGAATTCCATGCAGCTTTTTGGACACTTGTGGTAAATATTTCAACAGCCTCTTCGATTTCATCCACAGTTTTAATTGAACCTGGGATGGATAGGTCTTTGTCAAGGAGTTCCTTGTAAGCGTCCCAATCCATTTTGTCATTAATGAGCCTTGGGGTTCGTTCAACATTGTTGGGCTCATCAAGGATAACCAAGCGTATCAGGGAATGATCAGAGCAAAGATCAGAGCTCGTATTTATGTTGTGAGGTATGGTCCGGAGTCCTTTTGTTATAAAAAAGTCTAAAAGGTCGGGAGTTTTCCGTTGCGAAGTCGGCCAATATGTCGGTGTGTCAGGTGATATTGTGTCTAATGAAAGTTCGTGGATAGCAGCTTTCAAATTTCTTCCTCTAGGTGTGCATATTCGTGACCCCCATGTTTGATGCTTTGCGTTAAAGTCACCGCCTACTAAAAAGCATCGCCCTAGGTTCCGAAAATAATTGCAAAACATCGAAGATGTCAGTACATATCTCGGGGGACAATATACAGAAGCTATGGTGATTGTGTGATGCTTCGTGTAAAGTGTTATGCCTGTGGTTTGAATTTCAGGTGCAATGGGTAGCTGTAGAGGGTTATGTGAGAGAGATGTTCTTATCAGAATAGCTGTACCGCCGTGAGCTGTTTTGTCAGGGTGATCAGTTCTGTATGTCGTGTAATTTATTAATATAAATTAATAAGAATATACTGTATACTGTAAGAATACTGTATAAATTAATAAGAAATTATAGTGAACTTACTTTGTAGATTTCTAATTATTTTTTGTCTATTCATAGTTGTTTGTATTTAAAAAAAAAAAAAAACTTATAGAAAATTAAAAACGTAATGCCGAAACCTGTAAAGATATTTTGTGAGGAGTACTTTGAAACAGTTCATTAATCCTAAGACCGAGAAGAAGATAATATCTGAAGAAAATTAAGCTAAATACAAAGTTTAATAAACGAAGCCCCTGTTGCTACTAATAAAGGGGAGAAGCTTAGGAGATTACAATACTGAGGACTTAGAGCCACTCCCCCCACCCCACACTTCCTAGAGTGCGCTCACGTTCCTACCCTCGTTATAGCTACGTCCTACAGGGATTTCGGGGCCTAATGCATAATAAGATAATTTCATTTTGTTTCGAGAATTGAATTAGCCAAAGCCGTTTAAAATAGTAAACACTTCTAGAGAGTATCATGAGAAGAAAATGTTAAATTAATGGAGATGAGAGATGGTCAACTGTTCTTCAATTACGATAGGTTAAATGATGGTCAGGATTTTCAGTTTCAATGATATTTTTTATATATCAATAACAATGCTAAAACTCAAAATCTCTCTAACAACTCTTCACAACCTCCGATTTCTACTTTCCAATACAGATCTATCCCATATATCCCCATTCTCTCAAACAAAATTAAAAAATCCTTCTCATCGAGTTTCCCACACATGCGCCTAGTATTAAAAAATAACAATAAATTAAAAAATCTTTATACAAAACTCAAAGACCCTGTACCTCTCCTAGACAAGTGTAATGTAGTTTATCGTATCCAGTGCTCCACGCTTAATTGCAACAGTTGCTATATAGGTGAAACCAAAAAATATTTAAAAACGTATTTATCAACATAAATACAGTATTTCCACGCGTAATTCGTCTACATCTAAATTAGCAGAACATGCCATTGCCCACAACCATTCCTTCGACTTTGAGAACCCCTCCATATTAGCAACTGTATCTAACCACGACAAACGTCTCCTCTCAGAATCCATTTTCATCCATCTAGAAACAAATAACCCGGTAAATCACAAAACAGATAAAGAGATAATTTCATCCACTTATTCTAACATCTTCCGCATCCTCAAATCCTAGTTTTGATTTCATAGGTACCTGCAATTATCTCTATACCTCTTGTACTATTATTATTTTTTGTATTGTATGCTTCTTTCTGTATATTTTCCATATTTGTATGCATTGTTACATTATGTATTATCTCATTTTTATGTTATTATTCAGTCCAGACACAACTATTTGTATACAGTACCATATATTTTGTTAGTTTTTAAATATTTTTGTTCTCTCAGTTGTCATGTGCCTTCACTTCAAAAGCGTTGGATTTCCCCGCCATAAACCTTTGAAGTCGGCAAACTAACCCCCTACCACTACCTCTCACCTTATTTTTACATTTAGTCTTAGTATCCACCTGGACTCAGTAGGTAAATATCAGAGTCTATTTTATCTTGTTAACCAGCCTCTTATTTTAATATTTATGTATACACCATCTTTTATATTATTATCAATTCTGTAATGTATCCATTTATTGTCACCCTCTAGCATAGATACTCATATTTTTGTTTTCTTTTAGCCCTGATGAAGATCCACAAGTTGGATCGAAACGTTGGCTTACCATAATAAATATCATTGTAACTGAAAATCCTGACCATCATTTAACCTATGTTAAATTAATGGTTTCGAATATGTGAAAATAAAAAAGCTAAGGTGATACTTACTAATGATGGCCTAAAGTATTAATTTGACCAGGTTTTGTTTTTTTCTTTTCCCCTTTCTCCTTAGTAATCCTATGAGTGTTTCTTGATATTACAGACTCCATGTATAAATGTTTACAATTTTTTATCAATGTTTACATAAATATTATTTAAACACTTATGTGAGTTTAAATAAATTTATTCCAAAATAATAATAATTTACAATACTACAAAAAGAATATAAAGAAGAATATAAAACGGATGTTAATAACTACAGGGGAATTTCTCCGTTATTGGTCACTTATAAAATTTTCTCAAAATTGTTGTTAAATAGATTGGAACCACAAATAGGGGGGATCCTGGATAGGATAGAAAGGGAAGATCCTGTCAAGAACAAATTTTAAGTCTAAAATTACTCATAAAATATTATATCTCAAGAAGAAAAAGTCTGTTTATTTCCTTTGTTGATTTCAAGAAAGCGTATGACTCGGTTGATAGGGGAACTCTGTTGAAAATTCTAAGGGAATACGGAGTGGATCAGAAAACAATTAATTTAATTAAAGCAACTTTAACAGAAACTGAATCTAAAATGAAATTTAGGGGTTTAATTAGTAAACCTTTTCAGATAAAAACTGATCTCAGGCAAGGAGATGGTCTGTCTCTCATACTTTTTAATATAGTTTTGGATAAAGTAATGAGTGAATTTTGGAAGAAAAATAGTTCAGGAGCTCGGGTGGGGACCAAAAACATGCATAATAAAGTGAGGTGCTTGGCTTTTGCTTATGATCTAGCATTATTGGCTGATTCTGAAGAAGAGTCCATTGAACAGATAAAGTGCCTGAAGAAATTGCTGAGAAAACCGGGTTACAAATATCTTTTGAGAAAACGGAGTTAATGACCACGGAGGTAGGATATCAGAAAAAATCAGTCAAAACCAAATATGGGAAGATTTCGGTTGTTAGGAAATTCAAGTATTTGGGTGAAGTTTTGTGCTACAATGGACCGGAAAAGGAGAGTTTCAAGGAGAAAATTAAAAAATTAGAGGATTTGTGCTTTTAAGTGGGAAAAATTTACAATAAAAAAAATCTTTCGATAAAGGCAAAATTAAGGAATTATAATACTGTGGTGAAACCTTTGATTCTGTATGGAGTAGAAACGGCTTGTTTTCCCAGTTTAGATAAGTTGAAAAAAATAGAGAGGAAAATTTTGAGGAAGATTTATGGACCAAAGAAAACATCAGAAGGATTCAGGAGGAGGTCTAATGAGGAAATTTACAGGCAAATTAATGATTTAGAAATTGATATGAGAATTAGGAGGTTAAGGTTCTTTGGGCACATGGAGAGAATGAGTGAAAAAAGATTATGTAAAGAAATTTTCAGTAAAATTTTAAAGTACAAAAATTTGGGGGGATATCCTGGCCAAATTAAAGAAGAATTGGAAACATTGGGGATATCAAAAGAACTTTGTCATGACAGGGATCTTTTCAAGAAAGTAATTAACAATGAAGTCAGATTAAAGAAGAGAGTGAAGGGTATTGGGTGGTCAAAGGAGAGAAGAGAGGAGCAGTCGAGAATGATGAAGCTGCGCTGGGAAGTGAGAAGGAGGAAGAAGGAAGATTCTTCAGTGATACCGCGTGGTCCTCAAAGTGGCCGTTTCGTGTAACAAAAAAAAAAAAAAAAAAATATAAAGTCAAATAATCAACAAAAAGTATTAATAATAGACAGTTATTCGACATATTTTTAAAGTCGAAAGCATTAGCTTTTAAAAATAAATAAGGAATTTTCGGAGTCTTTTCTCATTGGGAAATATTGCCTAGAGCAGGTGAAAGAGCTAAAACATAAATTATCAATTTTGAGGCATGATTTCTACTTAAGATGGAATGCTTCTTCAAGGAAAAGAAACGTTTTTAAAGCAGCAAAAAGGAATGTGAAAGAAGCAAGAGGCGTAAAACAGAAAAATTCAGATCATCAACTAGCACTGATATGCTGACGTACGCCACTTGTATAGAACAAAGAGATTTAGGTGATATCATTGCGTTCCATGTTTCGGAAGGATCTAACAAAAACTCCATCTCGTGCCATAAAATATAGGAAAGCATTTAAAAATTTGAATTTGTCAGGAAAAATAGAAAAACTACCTATCAGCACTGGAAGCTTTATATATATATATATATATATATATATATATATATATATATATATATCATATTGGTGGTTCTATCAAGTTTCCTATTTTACACTATTCCCAGTTTTCAAAAATAATAGTAATAGATAAATTTACAATGAATCTTTATTTGTTACAAGCATATTTCATAGGTGCAATGCATAAAGAGAAAATAATATGAACATAAATTGTAAACCCATAGATGCCTATTTCACTGTAGGTGGAGTAACGTATAAATTTATTTTAGGAAAATTTTCACCTATTATTTTTTTTTTTAACTGCTAAAAACATATTTTACATGTCTATTAGAAATTTAGAAGCCATTTTGAGGATGTTTGAACTAATAAAATGGGAGGAAATAGTTTTGACCAGCTTTTGGGGTCAAATACCCCTGTGTGCAGCGGTTGAACGAGGAGATTTTGTAACATCAAATCGACTCCCGTTTTAAAATGTTTTTTTCTTAACAAATAGATATACATAAGAATTCGTTCTCAATTGCTTATGTTTCTAGGGAATATCACAGGGAGTCATTTCACAAACCAATTTTACTTTGTTTGTCGCTTCCAATTTTACAAACCACAAACCAATTCTTTTTAGTCGCTTCATTTTTTATTTTTGATTCCTTTCTCCGAATAATCGGATCATTTTCTTGTTTTGATAACGAAATATTTCAAACACCTCTAGACTTGTATTTTATCGGGGGCATTTTTTTTTAACAGTCTGAAAAAGTGATAACCTTATAGGATAAACTCCAAAAGTTTTTTTTTCTTAGTTTTTTTTTTTAATTTCTCAGAGTTAAGGACTAATGATGCTTTAAAAAAGTTTAGCAGCAAACGAAATCTTCGATCCCCGAAGCTAACTTCATTCCTATGCCGTACTTGATTTAAAGTAAGACAGAGGAATGAACGACAAGGGAATAAATTTTTTTGGTTTGTTTGATAATCGGTGAAAGGGAAAAAATATGTAACAATGCCGCTTGCCAAAATGAAAACAGTTCTACAAAATCTTTGAAAAATTAGAAAAGAAAAAACATACATGACCAAAACTATAGAGCACAGGGGAATGAAAACCATCAAACATAACCTCTCAGATTTGGGAAACTATTTGCTTCTGGAGAGCTTGGATTTGTACTGAGGTTAGTAAAACAGTCGGGGTTGATAGGGGAGAGACCCCTCCCTGCTGACTATATATTTTTTACTAATTTCCCGCCAAAAAATAATGGTGAGAATCTCATTGTACAAATCGACAGGGAAATGACAGAACACCTGTGGGACAGCATAAAAATTAGTTTCTTTCAATTCTAATCCTTTGTCATCAAGGATTTGACTGCTTTCCTGGAATTTGTAAGTATTTTGAACAAATTTAATAGAAAAAATTGATCTGGCACTAGTGCACAGAACTTGTAGATTGAGCAAACTCAGACCTCGGGACATGACAGGGGAATGAATTTCGACCTTTTTTCTGGTCTTTTTACGATACATGTATTATATAACTAAAATAATGTCGTATGGGATCTACTTTTACAACTCGCCTGGATTTAGAAAATTGATGTCTTAGAGTCCTAAGTGATGTCTTAGAGTGATTTCTAAATCGCTTTTCTAAACGGCCTTGGACACAAAAGTGCCCTCTTACGTTATATAATAACAAGCATTCCCCGTCGCGGCTTTCCCCGCGAGCCTTTAAAATCAATTCTGTGATCATTATCTTGGTATTGAATTTAATATATGTTAACTTATTAACTTATGTTAAGGAGATTTAGTAGAAGATCGGAGCTTCCGGTAGGTGGAACGTTGTAGGGGGAAGCTGCCGGCTCGGTAGAATAAAGTGAGACGCGCAATAGAGAGAGTTCACTAAAACCGCCGAAACAAAAAATTGCTTACTCGTCGTGGACGCTTCATTTTTCGGCTTTAAAACATGGTTTTCGACGTCCCATAGGGACTTTCGAGTTAAAATCGTCCTATTAAGATCTTTAAATGAGTCCAAATTAGATATTTTTTCTCGAAGTGCAAACATAGGTGTCCGTTAGAGTTAAACGACAATTTCGCCATTTAAACCCCTTAGGGGTTAAATTTTTGAAATTCCTTTCTTAGTGTTTACCTACATCACGTTTAAAATCTAAATTCCGAACTTCAAGTGTCTATCTTTAGTAGTTTTTGTTCTGCGTTGATTCTGTCAGTCAGGACAAAGCCTCTTATATATATTTAGAGATTTACTTATTATATTTTTTACTTTTTCTCTTCTTTTTTTATTCTTTCCTTTAAAGTCTCATTCTCGCGATAAGCTCTCTATTTCATTCAGTATTATTTTCTAACTAGCCACACAGGTGACTCTGTATTCGTCTATGTATTGTTTTTCTTAGGAGACTAGATGTCCTCCCAGAATAAAAATTACTTTCTTCTTCTTCTTCCATAGATTATATGGGGATAAGGAAAAGGCTATACCATCAATAAAGACACCTGATAAAACTCATCGGACAAGCGCAAAGTTTTGTAACAAGAGGCTCTTAAGAAAATAAAAGAAAAGAAAAAGGGGATGAGAGCTGAGGAAAAAATGTGATCCTAGCCGAAGCCGGAGAGAGAGGGGGAGGGAGAGAGAGAGTGATAGGGAGAGAGAGAGAGAGAGAGAGAGTGAGAGTGAGAGAGAGAGGTATATTGCCTGGAATTGGTCCTTTGTGACAGCGAGGAGACAAGGGCCCACTTCGTTAGGACTAGGGCTGCCCACTTCTCAATTACCCTCAGCTCTCGGCTATACCTAATGGTACTTCCTAATCTAGGGGCAGGGGGAGGATGAATAAGAGTAATGATGGAGTTCCTGTAAGGAGTAATGTCCAATGTCCATTGGCTAAGACCTTAGTGTGATTTGCTGGTTCACGTTTGCGTGGTGTGTGTATGTGTATGTAGATATGGGGTAGTTGGGTAGCTCATTGGTTAGGCATTAAACCACTCTGCTAAAGGTCCTGGGTTCGAATCTTGCTAGGCAGCATTTCTTTAAACCTTTGCGCTTAAGGTTTCCGGAGCGGAGCCATTTAAAATTTGTCGACAAACTCGAGGGCTCCGCTACGGAGACCTTAAGCGCAAAGGTTTAAAGAAATGCTGCTGAAAATAATTTTCAGTTTTTATTTTCTCTTACCTATATATGAAATATATAATAAGTGGAAGTATTGCGATCGTGAAAAAGTTCGACTTCCGGTTTTCAACGGAAATACACGTTTTGGGGTCCCCTGAGTCCAAATAACCAAGTCCCGCGAAATGGTCTGTGTGTTTGTGAACAGACTAGCTAAAAAACTATAAACCCTGCGAACCTGAAATTGGGTATTTAGAGTATGTATTTGCCCGCGATGTGACAGCAAAAATTTCATCAAATTTGCTCAAAGGGAGGGGGTACTTTATTTAATAACTTTTGATTTTTTTTTTCGATTTTCTCAAAAACGGCTCTAACGATTTTGATTAAACTGCGTATTTGATGTATTAATACGCCCGAGTTATGACTTTAAAAATTTCATCAAAATTGATCAACCGGAAGGGGGACTTTACTTAATAAATTTTGTATCATTTTCACGTGTTTTTTTTTTTATTTACTCAAAATCGATTTTAAAGATTTTGATCAAACTGGGTATTTGATGTTTTTATATGCCAAAGATCAGATAGCCAACATTTCACCAAAATTTGTCTTACCTAGTGGGCACTTTATTTCATAATTTTTTTCCAATTTATATCTTTCTTTCGATTATCTCAAAAACCGCTTTAATGATTTAGATCAAATTCGCCATGTTTAATGAAAATGAGGTGTTCTTTAATATCAGGTAAGCTTTATCGTTATTAAAATGTTGTGGGGGGGCTTAAATGGGGAAGGGACCTTTTTTGTTTTCCTTTAAAGTATCCTTGTTTTTGTTTATATGGAAAAATTAACTGTCTCTCATTACGCCTAAAAATAAGAAATGAAAGTTGTGTGTTGCGCGCACGCACCATATTTTTAACATATAAGGACATAAACAGATCGTAAAAACTATTTATTGGATATTATGCTTTTGGTGATAAATGACGGTAGCGGCTCGCGGTGTTTTTCATTATTTTCTTGTGCGTTAATCTTTTAAAATCGGCTATATTTTGTGGTTTTAATTCATCTTTTATTTCCTGAATTGTTCAATAATTTAGTTCGGGGCACCAATTAATCCCTTTACTTTGATTTCCCCATGTGCTTTTACTTTAACCGGTAAGATATTAGGCAGATTTTCACATTTTAGGAGCTTTTCTGATTGGATATCTGAGAACACTTCAACTAAAAGGGTCCCATCTCGTAATTGTTTAACTGTTTTTACTTCTCCAATTTTTTACGATTTTATATATAAAGAACGGCGAAACCTTCGTGAAATTTAATAAAAATATATAAAAGTTAAAAAAAAAATAAATCTGAAATTAATATAAAATTATAAAAAAAATAAAAGCATCATTACTTTTGTTTTTTGTAACTATGTGTTCTTCAAGCTTCACAAATACATATAACCTAAATTTCATTACAATTCCTTACTTGGTTCTAAAATTTTACTGTATGATATTACGTTTTCAGGGTGTACGTAGATAACGTCCGAAACGGTGCCGTGTGCCGGTGCCGTGTAATATTCTCTCTCAGACCGTCTCTGTTGCTGGAAATAACTTCTGGGGCAAACCCAGCTTCTGTACAGTGAGTAGGTACTCTTAATGGAAAAATTACAGGGTAAACCTGACGGTTGAGTGAGATCGCGCACAAATCACCTCCTTCCAAGAAGGCTGTCAAGAAACACTATTTCCTTACGCAGTATTGAACCCGAGACCCACCCTGGGTTGTAGTAGTACAAGTTTATATACATTAGAAAAACTATATTTGAAAAAATCCGATTCTATTCGATCCTGGGTTACTCGCAATAATAAGTATAATCGTTTATGATGTTAAGTCCCATTTCTGTCAAGCAAAGGAAATTCCCATCTGAAGAACTCAAGGATGCGGTTGAATCGACAATAATAACTTATTTACATGAAAATGAAGTTGAAACTTGTTCCTGCTTAGAATTGGAACTTACCTGATAGTAGAGTTTCAATGAAGGAGAAGAGAGTGTAGAAAATCGCTTTTCTACACTATCTTCTCCTATTTTTAATCATTTATTTTTGAAGAGAAAAGATTTGGCTCCGCCGGGAATCGAACCCGGGTCTTCCGCGTGACATGCGCGGTATGCTATCCATTACACCACGGAGTCGTTTCCAAACGGTGCCACTTCCTCTTCACTGACACCTCTCCCACGATCTCGCAAGTTTTGCGAGTATTTACGGGAGATGGACAGAGGGAATCTCGTTATTCCACTCATGGCGGCCCGAGGGTGATCGTACCTAGCCAGTGGCCTACACCGACCACCCCCGCACCGTGAGAGGCGAGGAGAGAGAGGACGGGGACAGAACCTCCTAACCAGCCTGACCCCAACAAACACTCATGACCTGTACAGGTCGGCGTTTGGTGGTCCCAGTAACCACGACCACCACGTCCCTACCAGGCACCCCTAGGAGTCCTGGCACCACCCAACGATGACGCCCGGGAGAGCGTCATCCCCGTGGTACCATTTGGCATCACCGCCTCAACTCCCGAATGGATAGCGGGCCGGACAATCTGTCCTACGGATGCTCCTACTTAGGGCATGATGGCGGGGGCTTACCACCATGGCCTAAGGAGGACTGGTCCCGTGCCAGCGCCTCTGTCGTTCGCGAGTTGTAAACAACTCCCCAGGGGGTACCACAAGGAGGTGACAGTAGGCGTTGCAGGGGATCGGGCAAGCGGGGAACAACAAACAGTGAGTGGGGCACTGTAGCCTGATGTTCCCACATGAGGGTAGGAAGACTCCCGCACCCGTCTTCCGCCTCAGCCCCCCTTTACCCCTGCCATTTGCCCCCCACGGGAGTTGGACAATTTTTGTCCTATTTTGGGCATCTCTTGACGTTCGTCACTTTTTTAATTATTTTATATTAATTTAAACATTATTGTGGAGTAACCGCCTATGTCACGCAGAAGACCCGGGTTTGATTCCCAGCGGAGCCAAATCTTTTCTCTTAAAAAATAAATTATTTAAAATAATTTAAAAAATAGGTGGTTACTCCACAATAATGGTTAAATTAATATCTTCTCCTACTTATCTACCTCCAATTACACACAGGACCAAATGTAACTCTAGAGCTTTTCCTAAAGTTTTTTTTTTTTAATTTAATATATTTTTGGGAGTAACCACCTTGTTTTAAATTATTTTAAATAATTTATTTTTTGAAGAGAAAAGGCTCCGCTTGGAAGCGAGCTCTGTGGTGCAATGGTTAGCATACCACGCATGTCACGCGGAAGACCCGTGTTTGACTCCCGGCGGAGCCCAATCTTTTCTCTTCAAAAAAATAAAGATTTTTTTTTTTTTATTGGGACGGTTTCGATAGTCGATAATATCGAAGTGGATGCTGTCGGTTATAAGATATCGAATATCAGAAGCAAAATATCGATATTATCGACACACCTCCATACTCCCTCCCAATACCTGAAAATAAGATCATTTTTTAAAATAAATTTCACAGTAGCTTTATTCGAAATGAAGAAATTTCTAAATTTAATGAAATACCCGCAATGTAACCTCTAGTCCCCTAAAACTAGGACGCGGTTGGACTACACTTCAATAAAGTTTGGAAATGCTGAATTATGGCGTTGGCCCAGCAAACGCATTTTTACATTATAATGGTTTAATTCATCTAATTAGTGCTCTCACCCAGTCTCCACTGGTTTTATAACAGTGATACGGCTGGGAGAGAGGCACCGGGATCTCCTAGGGTCTTGCTTTGCTTTCCATAAATGGGAGGCAAAGTGGGAGTCAGAGTTCCCGAGGCTGAATGTATATATTGTATATAAGAAGAATGCGTGTATATATTTTTTTTTCAATGGATGGTTGTATATATTTTAGTTTCTATTTTGGTTGTATATATTTTAGTTTCTATTTTGGTTGTATATATTTTAGTTTCTATTTTGGTTGTATATATTTTAGTTTCTATTTTGGTTGTATATATTTTAGTTTCTATTTTGGTTGTATATATTCTAGTTTCTATTTTGGTTGTATATATTTTAGTTTCTATTTTGGTTGTATATATTTTAGTTTCTATTTTGGTTGTATATATTTTAGTTCAGCTAGTTTCTATTTTGGTTGTATATATTTTAGTTCAGCTAGTTTCTATTTTGGTTGTATATATTTTAGTTTCTATTTTGGTTGTATATATTTTAGTTTCTATTTTGGTTGTATATATTTTAGTTCAGCTAGTTTCTATTTTGGTTGTATATATTTTAGTTTCTATTTTGGTTGTATATATTTTAGTTTCTATTTTGGTTGTATATATTTTAGTTCAGCTGTTTTCTTTAAATTACACGAGATTATGTATAAATAATTATATTTTCATTTTTATTTTTAGATAAGGTCATTACATCTCTGAACCAACTGGATTCCTAAGCGCATTAAGTTTTACAGAAGAGGAAAGAATTGGTCGAAACATTGCCTTTAATCAATATACAATATAAGACTAAATTTAGAACAAAAGAAAAATTGCTTATTAGTGTAGTGAGCGAATAAAAATTAACATTGAATAAAATAGATAACCTACAGATAATATGAATAAAAGATATAACCTAATGGAATATATATCGAAAATAAAGTGTTCATATAATATTTCTGTTTAATAGTTCTGTTTCGTTCGTAAATTTTCAACCGAATTCGAAAAAGGAGAAGTTACTTGATAAGGATTCGGTATCGTCATGAAAATGGTCTCAATGGAATCAGAACATATAAACCATAAGGAATGGTCCATACCGGGCCTACTTGCTGCCAAAATAATTTTTCTTAATCAAGAAAAGGGAAGAAAAGGCATTAAGAGTACCGCATTAATAGGGTCTCTTATACCCGAACCATATATGGGCGGACTCAGAGGTTTCGAAACTTACCCCTAATACTAAACTGAAGTTTCAGGATGGTACAAATTTTGTTTTAACCATGATTAATTTTGGTCTATTTTTCTGTACTATTACATTTTAAAGTTATTCTTTCATTCCACCTATTCCACAAGTCCCTGAGCGAAGCCGGGCCCCACAGCTAGTAAAAAATAAAGGAAAATAAATATAATAATCTGTTTTTATCTTGGAATCCTTTTAAAATCGCGCCGTGCCTCTCCTCTTCTGTTGATGGCTTATTATTAAGCCGCGATAAAATTAAGGCCTGATGATGCCCGCACAAACAGAGCTGACAACGAGGACAATAAAGATATTGTTTCGTTATTAATTGGCTCAAGATGGCGCCATGCGGGCTCTTTGGTTAATACACTACGCTGATCCATCTCTCTCAATGATATCAAGTTCCTCTTAAACATCTAACTCGAAGATAATATTTATTTCTATTTTGGGTAAGTTTTCTTTGTATCCGGGATTGTTTTTATTTTATTTTATTCTTTTAACGTTGTTAAATTGTTATACAATTTCATCATCGCGATTTTAAATGCTCATTAGCCGCGCTGCAATCAAACCTATTATATTTACCGGCCACAGCTCACTCAGTTCCGCATAGTGTAAACTAAATTCTCCCGTTGATTCGTCTATCTTCGGTCCATATATTCTACGCAATTTTTTTTTTTTTTTTTTTCGGTTGGCTCACAGACCTTGAAGATCTTTAGCCGCCTCAACTAGCCTATTCCACCTCTGTCTATCTTGGGCGATGGCTTTCCAGTTCACCACTCGATGTTCGGTGGCTTCTTCCTTGATTATATCAGCCCCACCATCTCGTTCTGGGTCTCCCTTGCGGTCGGGTACCGACTACTGTTGCATTCATCGTTATGTTGAGGGAGCCTGTTGGGTCGCTTCTTGCCACGTTTCCCGCCCATTTTAACCTCTTAGCTTTCATATCGTGCGCCATTCATTAGCACGGGTTTGATTATTGTGTCGTGGACCCTGATTTTCAGTGGGCGGCAGATTTTCTTAGATCTTAGGACTCGAAAAACCGAGAAGAACGCACGATCGGCACTGGCTATTCGTTGATCGACCTCTGTTAGTTGGTCGTTTATTGAGGTTACTGTAGATCCGAGGTATTTGAAGTTATCTACTTAAGGGAAGGTATAGCTTCCTACACTTATATCGTCGATTACGTGTAGGTTCCGGCTTACTACCATGTACTTTGTCTTATTTTGATTAACTTGTAAGCCGGTGTATCTCGCTGAAGTGATCAGGGAACCGGCGAGTGACTGGATGTCTTCTTTCTTACCTCCTAGCACAGTCACATCATCCGCATAGGTGAGGAACTTATGCATTTTCCCCACGTGCACTCCCCCGCTTGCCTTGGTACAGTCTCGGATAACTTTTTCCAAGGCCAGGTTGAAAAGCATCGGGGATAGGCAGTCGCCTTGTCTTAATCCTGACTTCACGTCGAAGCTTTCAGTCATTTCTCCTTGTACCAGGACTCGGCATCGGGATCCATTAATACACGCCCGTGTCAATCGTACCAATTTCCTTGGGAAACCCAGTTCCGTCAGTATTTTCCAAAGACAGCTCCTGTCGACCGAGTCGTAGGCTGCTTTGAAGTCGATGAATATTCTATTCTATTATATAATTCTACGCAATACCTTAATTTCAAAAACCCTCAGCCCTCAATGTTAGCTTGACTTTCTTGCATGTTTCTTCAAACAGTTTGAAGATATTACTGACAGATGACAGCACTGATGATAAAAATTAGTTGAGCATTTCAAAAGTATACCATAACAAAAAGTAATAAAAATGATTTGCCGGAGGGTAAAATCATACTAAAACGTGTTGTGTCAAGTTAAAATTAATTCTTATAAACAATTATAGACAGCTAGCTAATAGTTTAATATTCTAAAATAAGGAGAAAAGCGTGCTAAAATAATTGATTTACAAATCTATTTCGGATTGTGTTATCTATATCATAGGTCATAGTTATTTAAATTTAGATAAAACTACTGTTAAGGTATGCTGAAGCTAAAAAATGTAGAGCTGATAAAAAAATTCGATGCATTATAGGAATCACCGCCCCAAACATAGTTAAAATCAGCTATAACATTCTAGGCACCAATTTTTTTTTTTTTCCTGTAAGGCTGTGCTCTGTGAGTCACTCAATGCTAGTTAGTTCTCTTCGGCGGAGCTCTATTCTATTGGAATGAATTTAGATCGAACCCTTGTTTTACTCATCAATATGCTTGTATTTTAATAAAATCAAGTGATTCAAATGTAAATTTAAAAATTTTCATAGTCTTCAACTGATTGGTATTATGTTAACAGTTTTATTCTCATTCTAAAGGGTTTAGCTTGTTGAGCTGATGCTTTTAGAATCTTTTTCCCATTTATTTATTTTTTCCCCATAAAATAATCGTACCTCATAATCTTTAAATCCTTTCTGATCTGTTTTTCCTTTTATTTATTTTTTTATATAATCATTAAATAACGTTTCTATGTAAAATGAGTTCTTAAAGAACTCCCTCCTCTACCACTCTGAGTGGGGAAATCTGTTTGTTAACTAACCCCTTTGATATAATTCAGAAGGCACTTCAATTATAGCAAGTCTCGCTTTAGCTTTGATCCGATTCGCATTAGTCGTATTTTGAAAAAGCTCTGCAATTGAAAACGGCAATTAGAAAAGAGAAAAGTTAGCATTAAATGAAAGGCGGAGACTCTCGAGTGCTTTCTTATTATTTCAAATTGTGGCCAAAGAAATCCTTCGCGTAATGACTTGTGGATCTGGATTGCGGCCGGTCGACATATACCACGCAATAATATATCACCAAAGGTGTTGATTCCAGTGAATAAATATGATACCTGTACACTCACGACATTCCATGCAGCTCAGATATATTAACAGCAACATATGCGTACGACACACCAATCCTAACAAGACACGTAAATTCATCACACGCATCACAGACTCTCCAACATTATTTGACAAAACTACATGACTGGTTTAAACTTTGGAAAATCCGACTGAATCACGACAAATCATTACACATAACTTTTACTCTTCGACGTGAAACATGTCCTCCAGTCTTTCTCGACAATATACAAATCCCACAGACAGACACAGTTAACTACCTAGCACTAACATTTGACCGAAGAATGACATGGGGTCCACATATTTTTTTTTTTTTTTTTTTTTTTTAACTTTATTTCTATATTCACGCCTTTCTTAACTGAAAGACAATCAGTGAATTTGCTGAAATTATGAGGCAATATTGGCATGATAGGCGTGGGGAAGAATTTTGCCCAGCGGCAACTCTTCCTGTCTTGATTTGCACTCAGGCAGGGAAATCACCGGCTCCCTTTTATTCTTCAATAGGTGTTATCGGGCATGCGGGTAGGCCAGTGCTTAATGTTTGGGCGACCTTTGACAATTGCTGTAGAAGGCTAAAAAGAGGCTGTATAAGGTTATTCAAGCCTCTAACCAAGTTGGTAAGTTGATCTGGTAATGAGTTGTTTTCAGTGCTGTGCCGGCTGATTGTTTCTCTTCCTCTTTTCTGAAGATTCCTGTTGTTTTTGGGCTGGTATCCTTTTACTAATTGGTCTTTCAGGGCGCTGCTGATAGTTTGATTCCAGCTTTGAAGGACCCGAATGAGGTTGCTGCTGTTGTGGGAGAGGCGGAAACTCATCTATCGGCGGAGGGACATTGATTTGTAGACGTTTTCTTGGATTCCTGGCTGCTTTCAATTTTTTCAGAGCTGGACATCCTCTGTAGCTAGCAGGATGAGGCCCACCACAATTGGCACACTTTGCTGCGGCTTCTCTTGGCTTGGTGCATTCAGTGCTCTCATGGCCTCGACCACATTTTACGCATTTTGGCGCGTGATTGCAATAACTTCTTGTGTGTCCGTATTGCTGGCATCGTATGCACTGGAGAATGAATTTCTTTTTCCTGGGTTCTTCGATTATTACGTGAGTATGGTAAATATTTTTTCATCATATGTTGATTTACTTATGTCAACGAAGACCATAGGTAATGGTTTTTTAAAACGAGAGATAGCATTTACTACGTTAGTGGCTTCGTAACCAAAGTTTCGTAATTCTTGTTTTATGATTGAGACTGGAGTCGCGTGATGTAAGTTTTTTAGGAAAACTCTGGGACTTCGATCTTCAGGTAATTGGTACGTATGGAAATCCGCACCTTTCTCTCTTAAACTGGCTACTAGTCGGCGATATGTGTCTGTATTCTCGGAGTATACGCTGACACCATTAAAATTAGATTTTAATTTGAAATTATTTTGACCATAGAACTTTTGGAGGAATGATACTAATCCAGTATAATCCTGTATATTATTCAAGTTTATCGGTGGAGGCCTTACACGAACAGGCTGTTTCATACTTGTGTTTGATAAGTGTGGTTCAACTTCATTTTCGTCAAATTTTGATAGGGCATCGAAACTATTTTTGGTGGCAGTGATGTATTTTACCTCTTCTATTTTTCGTGGTTGAGCATCCGTTTTACGTTTCCGGCAGGTAACCAATTCCCAGGCTCTGATAGCATCGGCGTTTGGATCTACAACCTCCATGTTGCTGGTCGATGCCAAAAGTGCATCATCCATTCTTGACTTCACTTAACTTGACCTTCTTCTATCTTCAACCTGTTGTTTAGTTGAGTTCAGGATGGATATATTCACTAACAACTAAATATATTTTAAAACATTGCGCAGGGGGAACTTTGTGATTCTTATAAGTTCTGGAGACCTGGCAAAAAACACCGTCAAGTTTGAATTGGCACAACTCAGAACACTTTTCGTGAAATTCTACATTTCACATAAACACAGTGCATACAAGCACATTGTTCAAAAATCATTTTCTTCAAATGATTTTCTTAGCTCTTTTTCTTCAGTTTTAGCTTGTCGCCTTTTTTTTTTCATTGTACATTTGCTAACGAGTTTTCATTGATTTCTAACGGTTTTTCTTGGTTATTTCTGTAGATTTCTTTTTTCAGGTAATTTTCTTTCTTTAACGTCCTTCTTTTTTTTTTTTTTTTTTTTTTTTTTTACTTCGTTTTCTTTTTTCGAGTTTTTGTTTGCAAGCTGAACAAGTTAAAATGGCCACTGCCCCAAGTTTTCCATCATTTAATTTTCTTCGATGCCATAATTGGAAGATATGGCATGATCCGACTCGTAGGTTATTGTATTTCTATTTCTATGCACTGACATTATTGAAATAAAATAGGGAAATATTAGGCATACAGCGTAACAACAATGAGGTAAATGATTTGTTAAATGTAAAAGTTAGGTTAAATAAGACATTGTCGGCCAAAGTGGGGACGTCTAGACCTAGACTATACCCAACCCTTAACGTCCCCACTTTAGCCGACAGGGTGTTTAATGAAAATAAAAATCGTAAAACGTTAGTAAATATTAGTAGAAACGTTACAACATACGGAAACACATATGAATAGAGTGACCAATCCAATGAAATAATAAACGTAGCAATCAAAGAATATGTGGCTGAGTTATATATACCATTTTGAAGTCAGTACTAAAATGAGAGAAAATGCAATCAAAATATATATTTAACTCTCAAATTCTAACAGAACTACTTTTCACTCTAGAACCCCTTGCTAAACTAACACCACAACCAAAGGAAGCAAATAAACCATTTATTTGATGAGTAGCGCCAAAAGACACGGCGATCAGATCGGTACCCCACTTTACCCAACATCCCGTCGGAAAGAACGGGGATAGACATTGTTAATGTGATAGAGATAATTGGTAATTTTAAAAGACCATTAATTGAAGGGCAGGCTATCCTTGATGCAAACCAATAATTGCATGTGGAATAATATCTAGAAGTAAAAAAACAGTTATTTTACAAGCCTTGTTCCTTCAAACAAGCGATCTTAAATGACTTCCCTATCAAATAAAAGTGGAAATCAAAGTTATAAATAATAATAAGCAATTTTCTTGTCATTGTACGTGTAAAGCTGGTAGTTCTGGTAAATGCAAACACATCATTGCAACTTTACTCTACGTTTTTCGGTTAGTAATAACATTAATTACCTATTCATACAACCATTGTTATTACAGCTTAGATTCTTTGTCATATTATTTATGTATTTGTCAAAACTTTCAGGCTTCGCATTGAAAACTTGGAACAATTAAGCACAAAGGATATAAGACAAATATGACACAATGGTCCCAATGTTATTTGCATAAAACTAACATTTTGGAATAATAAAATGTCAAATACTAATATTTACCTGGATAAATATAGTCACTTTCTTTAAAATGAAGACTACATATCGTCATATGTTTCGAAACAGGCTTATCTATCCTTAATTTTACAATGCACTCTTTAAGAAGCCTTTTATTTTTTTGGAAATAAATGGAATGACACGTCTTTTGATTTTTTAATTGAACACAGAGGGACCGAGCAATACCTATTAGACATTTTTCAAATAATTTTTTGCTCAATCGGGTTTTAATTATGGAAAAATAAATTAAAAACGCTCAAAAACCCTATGATTCCCACGTAATGGCCCGGCTTCTATCCCCGTTTCTCTAGTTCCTGAAAGAAGCAGCACCGTCGCTTGCGCTCGCCTATATGTTGTTGTTTTTTTAATGTCGATGTAAAGACTGAAATAGGATATTGTGAAAGAATGCGGTTTGGGTTTATTAAAAAAAAAAAATAAAAGGGGAAAATATATAGGATGAAAAATACTCTTTTTTTTTTTTTTTTTTTTTTTTTTTTTTTTTTTTTTTTTTTTTTTTTTTTTTTTTTTTACAATTTCAGTTTTATTTTTATTTTATTCTTTTTATTTTACGAGCAAATTGGCAGCTGGAAGGCTGGGGCGCCAACTGAATTTGTACTCGGTGACGCTAACACAACATGCCCGCACTGACAGGCTACGCTCCCGGCTGAGGAATAGTAAGCATCAGTATAAGTATATCGTAAATATTAGATTGCGGAACATATAATTTAAGTTTAACCTTTTAGAGTGGTTGCCGCTTAATCCGCCGTCGGATAATCCATTTTTTCAGATATCCTATTTAAAATTATAGGATGGATCCAGATGGTCTTTTACAATATATGTTTATCGGATAATCCGTTGTTGCCTTCCGGTTAATCGACAAATTTTGTAGCTACCGACGGGAGTTCTTACTTCCTGGAATCTAGCTTTTGATGGGTATAGGAAAGCTATAGAAGATCTTCTTTATACAGGGTAGAGATGGGCGTTTCTGTTGTTTTTACAAAACGCCAACGAACTGTTCGTTGAAAAAAAAAACAACTGTTGGAAAAAACGGTTTGAAAAAAACAGGTTGGGGAAGACAGAAAACCTCCAGGCTAATGTTATTATCAGGTGTTTGTTTTGTTTTATTAGATACGTAATAATGGCATTAATTCAAAGTTAAAAAAAAAAAAATAATTTGAGAATAAAATGAGAAAATGTCACTAATTGTTGAAGCAACAAAATTAAAAAAAAAACACAGGCCTTTATCGAGAAAAATGTTAAAATATTATGAATTCTTGAAATATTACGTAAAATTAACTTCTTTAATATTTAGAGTTTTTTACTTTTTTTTTCATTGTAATGAACTATATATGCAAGTAGAAGTGCAGAGTGGAAATGAATTGTACTCATTATTCATCGCCTATGGACCAAACGATAATGCAACTACCTCAGAAAAGGAGACATTTTTCGATGCTATCCAACATGCAATCGACAATTGCTAAGGCATCCCCATAATTATGGGAGACCTAAACGGAAGAGTGGGGAAAGATGCAAAAAGGTGGTATGGCGCTCTGGGGCCAGACGGAGAGGAAAGTATCAATGACAACGGTAAAGAATATTAAACTTCTGCCTTGCGAACGACGTGTTTGTAGGAAACAGCTTCTTCCCTCACAAAATGATCCACAAATACACAAGGGAAGAAACAAGGAGGAACGAGAGGTCTATAATAGATTACTTTCTAATACCTAGAGACCAAAGGAAGTACATAAGGGACATAAGGGTCAAAAGAGGTTATGAGATAGGTTGTGATCACAGGCTACTAATAATATAACCCTTAATGAAAACAACAGTACCCCAAGATCAACAAACCGGACACCTAGTTTTAAAATTAAATACTTTAAACTCAGGGAACCGGAAGTGGCCCAAGCATACCAGGACCTTATAGAAGAAAAGGCAAGCAACGGAAGATATAGATGGGACAGCGATGAGGTGGAGGAGTCTTGGACAGCGATTAAGAAAATAATCCTAGACACGGCAGAAACAACGTGTGGAAAGAGTAGACTGGGCCAGAGGATTAAGAAAACTCCTTGGTGGTCAGATTAAATCAAAGAGGAGATAAAACTCAAAAAAACCTTCTGGAAGCAATACTTGCAAAACAAGTCAGCTGTGGCATACTCTGCTTATAAGGAACAAAGAAAGAAAGTAAAAACGGCTGTGATCGAAGGAAAGAGAAAATCCTGGGAAGAGTTCGGAAAAAAGCTAGAAACAAGCTACGAGGAAAACCAGAAACTTTTCTATCGAAGCCTAAGGAGCATGAGGAAGCAGAAAGAGCCGGTGCTGAAGCACTTTAAAGATAAAGACGGAACAGTCCTAAGCAGGCCAGAAAATATTATGGACAGATGGGAAGAATACCTTAGGGAACTGTTGGCGCATAATGGTCAGGAACAGGAAGAGAATCAACAGCCTAGAAGCACAGAAGACGGCTGGGAAGAAGAGGACTTCATCGGCGAAGAGGAAGTTGCTGAGGCTATAGATTCTCTAAAGCTAGGAAAAGCTGCTGGCATAGACGGCATTTCACCAGAAATGTTGAAATATATCGGCCTAGAGGGACTAGAAATGCTCCAACACCTTCTTAACATTATTTGGAAGAGGAAAGTGATCCCAAAGGACTGGGAAGTATCAACAATAATCCCTGTCTTCAAAAAAGGTGACAATCGTGAATGTCAGAATCATCGAGGCATATCTCTACTCAATGTCCCCTATAAAGTCTACTCTAAGATACTAGAAAATAGACTGAGGAGACTTATCGAACCAAAATTAGGGGAAGAGCAATATGGTTTCAGACCGAATAGAAGCACTCAAGACCTGATATTCACGATGAGACAAATATCCGAGAAGATCATCGAAAAGAGCAGAGAGGTATTCGCCTGTTTCATAGATCTAGATAAAGCATTTGACAGGGTGCAGAAAAGAGACATTTCTACAGCAATAGAAGAATTCGGAGTGGACACAGGGCTAAAAAAGGCCATCTTAAGCCTGTACGAAGTGCAGAGAAACGTAGTTAGGACATGTAACCACACATCAAGGGAATTCCCATCAGAGCAGGGAATAAGAC
This sequence comes from Aelia acuminata, assembly GCA_911387785.2. Classification (NCBI taxonomy): domain Eukaryota; kingdom Metazoa; phylum Arthropoda; class Insecta; order Hemiptera; family Pentatomidae; genus Aelia; species Aelia acuminata. The sequence continues at coordinate 136,398,164 of OU426982.1, forward strand.
AAGGATGCAGCCTTAGCCCGCTCCTGTTTATCTTGGTGCTAGATTCTGCCCTCAACAGAGCAAAACAGAAAAAGAGGCCATACCACCTCGGATATCGAAACCTCCGAAGTGTTCAGTACACAGTGCTTGCCTTCGCTGACGACATGGTGGTGTTCGAAAACAATTGCCGCAACCTCCAGTTTAACCTGAAGATCCTTCAAGCAGACCTTAGAAACATAAACATGGAAATAAATGTCTCCAAAACCAAATTCATGAGAATCGGAAAAAGGAATGACCATGGAGACCGAATCGTCAGGCTTAACAGAATCCGTTTGGAACAGGTTGCGGACTTTAAGTACCTGGGGGCCCACCTCAATGAATACGGAAGGGTCAGCGGAGACAATAGAGAAAGGCTAAAAACGGTAGGAAGGTGCTTTTACTCCCTCAGGAAAGGCTTCCTAGACAAGAAGGAAGTCTCAAAGGATACTAAAAAGGTAGTCTTTAAAAACACATTCCTCCCTATTTTAACTTATGCCAGTGAATCTTGGACCCTTACTACCAAACACAAGAGCCAAATCCAAGCTATGGAAATGCGCTATTTAAGGAAAATAGAGGGGAAAACAAGAAGGGATAGAGTGAGGAACTCTACAATAAGAGCAAACCTGGATCTGAGGCCAGCTGAGGAAGTTATCGAGGAGAACCAGCTTAGGTGGTTTGGACACGTCTCGCGAATGGCTGAAGACAGAATCGCCAGGGCTACCCATGAGGTTAAAGTGGACGAGAGGAGGCCACGGGGAAGACCTAGGAAAACCTGGGAAGAAGGAGTGAAAGAGGCCTTCAACAGGAAAGGAATGGAATGGAGTAGGAGAAGGCAGCTGGCACGGGATAGAGATCTCTGGATCAGGCTCTACAGGAAAGCACCTCACACCGCCCAGCGGTAAAAGAGGTCTCGATTAAGTAAGTATGAAATAAATAGAAATTCGAAAATAGAATCCACAGAAAACCTAACGGAAAATCAAATAACGGAACGCTAGTGGTGAAGAAAACAACTGTTCTTTTGAATTTCAGCCGTTCTGTAACGAGTTCCAAACGTTTGAGTAGTTGTAAATGAGAACGGGAAGAGTTGGAAGTTCTAAATTCCAACTGTTTGCGCTGATTCAGGAAAACAGTTTTTACCGTTTTTATAAAAAACAGTTTTTTTAAACAGTTTGGCGTTTTTCTTCCCAACACTAATACAGTGGAAATTCGTGGAATTTGATCGAAGTGCTAAGAGAGAGGACATATGTTCTCGTTATGCTCTGTAGTAAAAGAGAGCCCTGGCGTAGGAGAGTGGCAATCCCATCGCCCGGCCTTCGGGTCGCAACTAGCCACTGGAACGGGACTCCTCAATTCATGGTGGTAAGCCCCCCCCCCCCCCATCATGCTTTGAGTAGGAGAACCGTAGGACAGGAAACTGTCCGGCCCGCTACCCATTCGGGCATGAGGTACTAAACCAAATGGCACTACGGGGATGGCGTTCACCCGGACGCCAGGATCCCTTCGGGGTTGCCTGGAGTTGACGTAGTGGTCGTGGTTACTGAGACCACAACGTGCCGACCTGACAAGGTCTTGAGCGCCTGATGGGGTCAGGCTGGATAGTAGATTTGTCCCCTTCCTCTCTATTCGAACTGTTGGTGGTTGGGGGAGTTCCGGGAGAGGCCTTCGGGCTGGTACGGCTCTCTCCTTTGCCACCACCAGCTTCAAACCCTGTAGTAAAAGAGAGGATAGATAATGTGGAAGAGGGGACTTTTAGCTCAGTATTAAGGCCTATTCACACACATCAGTGACGGCACCGGCAAGTAATCCGTCCGGCTTATCTTGAGATATTCTTCCATGTATTTCAGATGAGTCTGTTTCCACACAACCGGCACAGTACCGTATCAGTGAGACAGTGCCCCGTCAGTGATCCATCGGTGATATTTCAGGTTAGTCCTCACCGATATTTTTATTTTTTCACTGACGGATTCAAACAGTGATTTTCATTAAAATAAGATGAATGACGAAAAACTCATTGAATTGGTGCGTTTGTATCCTGTGCTGTACCATCTGGCACACCCAAGGTACATGGACACTGAATTCAAAAACACTATTTGGGATAAAATTGGAGAGGAAATGAAAACAACTGGTAAGTAAACACAAATTTGTATTTGTCTAATTTCTTTAAAGTTGTTTATAGTTATATATGATACTGAATTAATTTATTTCAAAAAAAATATTCAATTTAACGTAATCACATTCTATAACCAAAATCCTATATCATTTTAATGTTTAGATTTACAAACAAGCCCAATGAGTCTTTGATTCATGCAGATCTTTATGAATTTTTAAAATGAGTCAATACTAGCTTGTAAAATAACAAACATAAATTATTATTTATATTTCATATTTCTTATAAAATATATTACCATTGTTTAGTTTTGATTAAAATCGAAGAATTGCAATTTTTAAAACATGTAAACGCACATAGCTCAAATACTATTTGTCCTAGAAAGATTAAAAATTTTCATTGTACCAATCTGAATAATGTAGGTATATATTTTAAAATCCGATTTTGGATTGTTTATAAAATAATTATTTGTTTCTAAAAAAAGTTAAACTTTTAAGTACTGCAAACTAATTATATGCTAAATTAAAGCCCTTGCAATTATACAAATATGGTACAAGATTCCTCATTCTAGGACTAATTGTATTAATAGTGTATAGTAAGATATGTAGCGTTTGATATTCCTAATGTTCCATGCAAATTGCCCTTCTAGGATTTTTTACTTAAATACTAATGTTCAGAAAAAAATAAAAACTTGGCATTTTTAGTCACACTGATGAGAAAAACATAATCACTGAATAATAATTTTTGAAAAAATTGATACATTCTGTAAATTATTCTCTCAATGGAATGCGCTTAATGTTGCATTCCGGCTTAGCATTTTATTTTTTATATTTATAACCAAGGAAGAGGCTCCAGCTTCAGAATTGAAATATTCTGTGAATATTTCTCTCACTCGAAATGCGTATAATGTTGCATTCCCACCTTGAGACTCTAAATTTTGAAGTGCGCGGTTCCCACTATTCGATTCTACATGAGGAGGGTAGCTATAACTATTTTGGTCGTATTCTTTCACAAAGTTGTGCAATAAACCCGCGGCCAAAATAATTTACGTGATTTTTAGCTGAAAAAAAGTACTGACTGGTGCCGGTGACGTTACGGTTGTGTGTGAATCGAACGAACTGAGAGATTACAGGAAGTTGAATCACTGACAGGTTCCGCCACTGTGCCGTCACTGATGTGTGTAAATAGGCCTTTATACTACAGAAAATTACAAAGAGCGAGATACTACATTAAAATTAGGGATCCCGGTTTAAACACTTTCCGATTTACATTATAAATATATATCTCCTTTGTATTAGGCCCAATATCTAATTATGACGAATAAAATATGTTTGAAAAAATAAGGGAATGTTGATTTAAAAATTTACCCTAAATTTCTCATTTTTCGTTTAATCATTTGATCACGTATTACTACACGACTGTAACCATTGCGGGCCATTCCAGAGCTATGTGCAACGTAAGAGATAAATATCTGTTTTCTCCTTTCCTCCAACATAGTATTATTATTAAAATTTGTTAATTTTATTACAATAATTTTCTGAGCCGTATCTGACTATGCCTCTGCAAAATCTCATACTTGGTTAGTAACGTTTTCAGGTTTTACAAGTCATAACACTTAACATATGTGTAGGACAAGTGTTTTCTACGATAAGCTGGAGTTTCTCTTGAGAAATGATTACACAGCTACGGGATCTTGGACAATTATCAGGCATTATACAAAGCACATGGGCATATGAATTACTGTTGTAGTAATTGTGAAAGAAAGCTGCTTGTTTTGGAGTCGCTATCAACTGGTGACTAATGCAGTGAGGTCAGCTGAACCCAGTTACTATCTTATCAGTCAGCGTTTGAGTTCTCTCTCTGTATTGTTATTCCATTCATGATCGCTTAGATTAATCGATTCTGTCTAGTACCAGCACACAAGCCAGTATTATTATGTTACCACGCTTTGTTGTCCACTTTACAGATATAATAAAAGGCTTAGTGGATGGACATGTCAAGTGAGATTTTGAAGAGATTAGGACTTCTTTATAGATGATATGTTTAACCTGTTATTTTCTACTTTAAATGACAGGTTAAACACTGGTTGATACATTTATTCCGAATAACCAATCTAAAACAGTATACTAATTATGATTCAACCCTACTATCACTTTTTTACAAATTAGGGAAAGTTTGGCTAAAGTATAAAGAAAAAATCTGGTGCGTGCGGGCAACACACAACAGTTCTTAGTTACTATCACTTACCAACTTACTTAGATTAGAAATTGTATTGTTAATTGCCACTTCTCAAAGACACACATTTTTCCACATTCATTTCTAATTTTCGTTATTATTTGCTCTATAAAAAACACTAATTATTTTTTATTATTGAATAAAAGTTTTTACTTGTGATAATACTCCAAGTCATCTGATTTTATAAATATCTATTTAGTCGTTGAAAACTTCATTTAGTTACCATGAAATAATTCCCATTAAATAAACAGAACGGCTTTAATTATGAACATAGGTCTGTCATTAAAGGCGTACTATGCTCTCAACGTGTTTTATGAGGTGACGGAATATTTTTCTTTTTTCTTTTTTTTCTCCTCTATAGATTTACTTGATTTTTTTATATTTCATATTTAGCCATTTCTTATTTTTAGGCGTAACGAGAGACAGTTAATTTTTCCACATAATCAAAAGCAAAGCTAATTTATAGGAAAACAAAAAAGAACCCTTCCCCATGTAAGCCCCCGTCAGAATATTTAATAATGATAAAGCTTACCTGATATTGAAGAACACCTAATTTTCATTAATTCTGAGGAATTTTTTTAAAATCATTAAAGCCGTTTTTGAGATAATCGAAAAAAAGGTAAAAATTGGAAAAAAAGTTATGAAATAAAGAGCCCCCTCCGTTTGACCAATTTTGATGAAATGTTGGCTGTCACATCTTTGGCATATACATACATCAGATACCCAGTTTGATCAAAATCGTTAAAGCCGTTTATGAGTAAATAAAAAACACGTGAAAATGAGACAAAATTTATTAAGTGAAATGCCCCCTTTAATTGATTAATTTTGTTGAACATTTTAATGTCACACCGTGGGCATATAAATACATCAAATACTCAGTTAATTCAAAATAGTTAGAGTCGTTTTTGAGAAAATCGAAAAAAACGTAAAGAGTTATTAAATAAAGTACCCCCTCCATTTGAACAATTTTGATGAAATTTTTGCTGTCACATCGCGGGCATATACATACACTAAATATCTAATTTCAGGACCGCACGGTTTGTAGTGTTTGAGCTAGTTTGTTTACACACACACACAGACGCACACAGACACAGACACACACACACACACACACACACACACACACACACACACACAAACACAACTTTTCGCGGGACTTGGTTATTAGGACTTAGGGGACCCCAAAACGTGAATTTTGTTGAAAATCGGAAGTCTAAATTTTTCACGATTGCAATACTTTCCCTTACTATGTATTTCATATATAGGTAAGTGAAAGTAAAAATGCGTTATATTTTTATCCAAGTAAACTTTATAATTTATTAAAAAAAATTATCTAAATCAACATAAATTCTTTTATTGGCAATCATTGATTCTGATTTTGTTTTAGGGTGAATGGAGGTAAAATGTCATAATAGAATTTGATCGATCAAATGCGATCGATCGGAGATATATCGATTTCAAGATTTATATCCATAGATAATACGGATACATCTAATATATTTTCGGACCAAGTAATATAAAATATACTTACATTTTAATTTTTTGACAGTATTTTTTTCGTTAAAAGTCCTGAAAAGTAGGATATTCTTCATTTAATTTTTCGTAATTTTTCATTTTTAGACGATAATTAATTAAAAATTGATTAGAAGAACTGCCTGAAAAATACATGTATATAAGCAGAAAGATCAAAAGATAGTAATACTGACTCATCTCATTCTCTACGTAAGATCCTGTACCTAATAAACTCTTTTATTTAAATGAAAGTAAAGGAAGGATTCATATAAAACTAACTTTAAATACCAAGAGTGATGGTATTTATATTTTTTAATTTTCACTGATAAAGGCAAACTCATTCCCATTAAAAAAACAAAAACAATTATTCAATTATCGTCTTTTGTTCAGGAGTTATAGAGTTTTGGCGACTGAATTACAAAATTTTCCAAATGTGCGTCGATAAAAATTGGAAAATCTAGAAATAGAGAGGGTTATTTATTTATTTATACATATAAAATTCCACCAACAGACAAATTGTCCAATTACAGGTGGTAAACAATATTAAAACATATTACAAATTTCCTTAGAACTAAAATAATAATAAAATAAAATAAAAGAAAATAAAATAATAATAATAATAAACAAAATAAAATAACACAAAGAACAAAAAATAAACAAAAAATAAAATGTCATTAGCTCTGATATTTTCTAGATGAACATATTTTTTTTGTGTTTCAGCAAAAACAATTTACTCATGATGTGTCTCCTTCATCACAGATTATAATATTAATCATATATAATTGATCCCAAATTATACATTTAATACTTACTCGTAATAATACTTATTTACATTTGTCGATTGCAAATAAATGCATTTAATCTTTCTAATAAATTATAATTCCATACATATATTTACTAAAAATAAGATTGAAGTTATTATACGTTCAAGATTAAAAAGTGTTTCCATAACTTGTTTTTAATCCTACCTAAACTATAAGAGAAATCCAGGTCTAAATCCTTGTTTAAAGTGTCCCATAACTTTGTGAGTCGTGTAATTGGACTCAAGTACCCCGGACTATCCATCAAGTTATAGAAGTCATGGTCTAATCTGCTTGCGACTCTTTTTACTCTAAAGTTTAGACGTCCTAATGTCCATATATCGTCTATGTCACCTTTTACAAGCTTACATAAATGTAATAATTCAAGTATTGAACATCTATCCTTAAGCTTATGAGGTATATTAAATATTTTCATTAAATGTTCATACTTAGTTCTCCTATTTGGATATACTTTGAAAAACTTGAAATACATAAACTTTAAAAATATTTTCTGGACTCTTTCTAACTTTTTAACACCAATTACTTTCTTTCTAACCAAACACCGGTTAGGTGCTCCTTGTAGTTAATCTGGCTATTCTTCTTGAGATGTGTCCAGCAATTGCTTGTATTTAAGTTCTAGGTATTCGGGATCTATGTTTCCTCAAGTGTTTATTCACACTTTTGATAGTCCATATTCTCTTTTGTTGATATTCGAATATGACATTGCAACAACAAAAAAAAATATTGCAAATAGCCATCAATCACATAGAATATAAACCTATACAAGATTAGGGGACGAAGCAGAGATATATCTTGAGCTCGACGGTAAACAAAGGACAGCTACAACAATAGACTGTGGGAGAACTAAATCATACGGGGCCACACCCCACCATCTTTCATCCCCCCCCCATTTCCTCCATATTCAACAGTTTGCTCTTCTTATGTTCGCCCCTTGCCAACTTCCTACTGTCATTAACTTCTAATAATATTGACGGGGACCTCCTATTCCCATGTTATGCCGCTCGATCGATCCAAACGCACTGTTAACTTTCCCACTTCTCCAAGCAAACAAGTAAACAAACACTGGCGTTTTCTTTTTCTTTGATTTCTCGTTGGTTTTAAAAGCTTAGTTAGTAATTATATTTGGGAATTTTCTACACCTTACAGTCTTTTATGGATGCGAAACGTGGCCGCTAACATTGAGAGATGAGCAAAGGCTGAGGGTTTTTGATAATAAGCTATTGCGTCAAATATTCGGACCAAAATGGGACGAATCAACTGGAGTTGAGCCGTTTAAACAACTCCAAAATCAGTGAACTCTATCCGATAAATGAAATAGAGGTGATTGCAACGCGGCTAATACAATAGGTATGAAAAATTGTGAAACTCGGTTGTGGGCGAATTCATAGAATTTCTTATTAATATTATAATTTGTTGTGGACAAAATTTGTTCAAACTTTGTGTAGTACCCCCTCAGATTTTTATGATTCCTATAAAATTACGATTTTAATCTTTGTTTATTTTACATTCTCCTCAGGCTTAATTAAAAATAAGATTCTCCTTAATTTCTGAGGAGAACTGCTCATACTGTCCCAATTAACCCTTAAGGTCCCAAATTCGGAAATAGGCGAAAACAAATTTTTATCTCTCTTCTACGTCGACATATGACTTCAAAATAATGTAATATGAAAGATATAATACAAAATTATTTTATTGGTGCATAATAGGTTTCCTGTGCCTATGGGCAACACTGGGACTTGCTGTACTGTCATTGTTGCCTTGAAGCAACATTGGGAATTCCAGGCCCATTTCATCCAGAGTACCAAGGTTGCCCTGAGGCAACATTTTTAAATCACTGAAGTAGTTTGTATACATCATAATATGATATATAAAAATAAAATTTTATATTATTATTATATATCATATATTTATGTTCTATATAATGAGGTTATGAATTGAATTGCCACTGGTACGTAAAAAATATATATTTTTTGTCTACATAAATAAAATACATAGTCTTTTATTTTTGTCTACGTAAATAAAATAGTTAGTCTACATCAATATAAATTCACAAAAACACCATTTTTTCAAAAATTTTACATTACATACATTAAATTACATGTTTTCAACAGCTAAAAAAGAAAAGAAGAAGGGAAAAACAAACACAGAAACAACAACAAAAAACAGAAAGTAAAGGCAAATTAAAATGGGATAGGTGGTTCTGCGGAGGCAGCAACAAAAATCTGCTATTTTTCATGAGCAGAAAGGAAGCAGTTTTTGTTTCTGACAAAGTAGAACCGCAGATCACATTTTATACACATACCACAAGTTCTTTCATTACAAAAGCGACATCAGCCCTTTGTAGTGTATTGGGGAAAATGACCAACCTGGTCACCAATTTATTAGGAAGTGGACTTATTTGTGGCGATGAAGATGGGCGTCCTCTTTTATTTTTATTGGTCAGAACTCTGCCATACATCTGCAGACCAATGGCAACTTCGTACCTGAAGTCTTTTAGAGTCATTTTTGACCCTGAGTGGTCTTTTTTATAAAGTAACCACGAGTTACTTACAGTGATGTCCAAAAAGTGTGTAAAAATGGACATATACCACTTTTTGAACTTGTGAGGGGTTCTGTAGAGTGAGACCAACATCCTACCCACAGCCACTCCTCCCATAAAAGAGTTGTATTCCGAAATTATTTTCGGACAGGGAATGGAGATAGATTTATTTTCTTTCCCATTCCACCTTCTCATATTGCCTACTAGCTCACTCCCTACATAAAAAGATATAAGAAGTACCCCTTTATTATCAATCCACCTAATAACGGACACAGATTTATCCGTATCCGTTACCTCATCAAATGATCCCCTTCCATTTTTAGACAATTTTTTTTCTGTCTCTAAGATTTTGGAGGCTTTTAGAGAACGATCCGGTCTCAGTGTACCCAAACTGTACAAAGAATATTTAGATTTTAGGAGCCAAATAAGCTCTTTCTAAATAACCTTGGTACCAATATGCTTATTTCCGAGGGATCATCATCTTGAGGCTTTGAGACCAATTCACAACTACCATTTTCAAGAGCATAGCTCAGTAACATCTGCCCACTCGATTTGTATCCGCTCATCTAAAAAAATATAAATCAATAAATAAATACAATGAAAAATGTCTACAGAACTTACAATTCCCAGAGTAGCCTCAAAGCAACTTTCCATAATCACGGAGTTCCCAAAGTGGCCCTTAGGCAACGACTCCAGATCATGTAATTCCCACTGTTGCTTTCAGGCAACTAGGAGTAAAACATCAATAAAATTGTTTCCTCTCAATAAAACCAGCATCCAATAGGCTCAAATAAAACAACATACTCCAATGCATTATGCGACTTATCAGGCATCGCATTATACGTTCCAAAATTCAAACATATCGCAAAGTTTAAATTACTACCAGGTTGTTCATCCTTCACATCAGAATTATATGCTATTCTGGAAGCCTTAAAATATATTAATCAGTGGGAACAATTTAAATTTATAACATTAACAGATAGCTTAAGCTTATTGCAAGCAATAAATAATTTTAAAAACATAAACAATAACAAAGTCCTATTGGACATCATCAAATTGCATCACGAATCTTTAAAAAACGATAAACAGATTGTATTCCTATGGGTCAAAGTTCACGCAGGGATTTTAGAAAATGAAAAAGTGGATGGTTTTGCAAAAGAGGCTATATACACAGTAAACATTTCGGTCAATTATAATGATTTGTATTTCGCTATTAAAGAAGATTGCAGGAACACTTGGCAACAACAATACCAACAATCACAAACAGGCCAGCATTATAAACCAATATTTCCAAACATTTCACGTAAGCCATGGTTTTCAACAACAAATCTGTATAGAGACGAAGTAAAAATATATTGTAGGCTCAGATCGAACCACGGATTATCTAACAGTTATTTACATCGAATAGGGATTTCGAATACGGCTCAATGTGTAAACTGTACTGATCCCAAAACACTTTACCATATTATAATGGAATGTATTGCCTACGAACCCCAGAGAAGAGTACTTTTACAAGCCCTCAGCAATAACAACTTAACGTACAAACAAATATTGTCACTGAGTAGCATGGAACAGGTAGCTAGCGTAGTGAATTTCTTGAAATCTATTAAGAAATACATTTAATCGACTACTAATAATAATAATTAGACAACAACTTAAATTCTGGCTGTATGGATTTATCCAATGCCATTAGAAAAAAAAAATTATGTATTTATCCAAACCGTTATTTATTCAAGATTAAAATTATAGTAGCTCATTGCTTCAAATTAATTATTTCTTTATTGTTGATATTATAGGTTTCGTTTTAATTTTGTATTTATTGATATGTCTATAATTATTCTTGTTTTAGATTATTTTGTAAATCATATTAGACTCAATTCTGAAAAATCTCCTGCTATTTGTGAAAGTAATATTTGTACATGACTATGATCTTTATGGAATAAAATAAATTAAATTATTATTGTTAATAATAATAAAATAATAAAAAATAAAATAAAAAAATAATAATAAAATGTTCTCCTAAACTAAGAAGACTATAAAAGGAGCTTTCCGTTCCCATTTCACACGGTCCGCTGGGCTAATGGTTCATCAAGACCAAGCATCGCTAGATTGGATTCAATTGGCTAATTGGACCATATGGCTTCAATGGTCAACATAATTTCAGCTGTTTAGTCAGCTTGCAGCTTGCATCCAGTGCTCAACTGCTCAATATTTAAGTCTTGAAAACTCGAAAAATACATCATGATTTACTTAATTTAGTAATAGTCAACTGTTTTATTTAAGATAGAATGATAGATTATTAGGATTTTAAGTCAAAAGATTTCATTTGAGAGCCTGTGTTCCGTTCCGTTTCATCCGTGATTGTAATGAAAGGCTGGTTGAAAAAAACATACAATTAAGATAACTAATCAATTAATAAAATAAACCATTTAATTAATAAATAATTAATTATTTGCATTATCGTCTTGACATTTATCGCCTTGAAATTCCTATCCTATACCATACTGTAATGTTATATCGTCAAATATAAAAACATATGGTTTGATATCCGAGACCGTTTGTTGGAACAAACTAAGCGGTTGGAGCAAACTGTTTGGTTCCAGAATGTTCCAGGTCCATCTACGTCGTTCCACCATCTTCCACGAAGACATGGAACCTTCCAGAATTTTGCTTTATATATAAGTCCGTTTTGCTTTATATATAAGGAGCGAGTGACTGGGCCAGTTAGTCTTATTCTGTGCCTTGACTGTGAAGCTCAAGTCATATGATTAGTGTGCTATATCATTTTTGTAACCTGCTTTAATATTTGAGTTGTATTAATTCGTTGGCATTGACGATTGTATCTTTTTGTTAAATAAATATTCTTTAACCCATAGAAGCGTCACAATACTTTCCTATCCAAATATTTTAGTGGATCTTCATCAGAGCTTACCAGAAAAAAACAAAAACTCTTTAGTCTACATATCACTCATTTGAGATAAGACTGCCACAATCCAAAAAATTTTGATTTTACAAGAGAAGCATATACCTATTGTATTTTTATAGCTATCTCTCAACTATATGGAAGACTGTCTTGACAACGTTTAATGTTTGTTTTAAATATCTGGAAGTTTTATTAAAGGGCTATTCCACGTCAATTCAACAAAGGCTTGATCCTCACCATTACAGATTTTCTTGAAATTTGGTACATGTGTACAACTTGCATCTACTAGAAAAAAATCTGAAATATTACTGAGATGTTTCTACCCTTTTTCAAATTATTGGTCTCTAAAGCCCTCAAAAATAGGTCCAGAAACAATCATACAAATCATACAGCAAAATATAAAAGTGGGATGGAAATTTCTTCATTGCTAAAAACATTAAAAAGTAGTTATCAAATTTCTTAAATCTAACTTCTTATGATTAAACATAGATGTAGATGTTTTCCAAATTTGACTAGCGCTATGAGATTGGTGTTGTTTAACAGCGCATTCCATGCGGTTTCCTGTGATAAAGAACAATGCATAGGTATAGGCAGCATGGCCCATTTTTTTTAAAGAAATATATAAAAAATAAAAAAAAATGCCCTTTTTGAGAAAATTAAAATTTTTAACTTGGTTTTAAGAAAATTTCTATAGCACTGACCTATACATTTTTCTATATATTATGAAATGGCATGGAATGCGCTGTTAAACGTCACCAATCTCATAGAAGAAAGAAGTTTCCCTATGCAACTTAACTTACTTAGATTAGAAATTGACGTGTTTTGCTAATTATCATTTTCCAAAGTCACACATTTTTCTACATTCATATCTTATTTTTGTTAATCGTTAAAGCCGTTTTTGAGTAAATAAAAAAAAAAACACGTTATAGTGAAACAACATTTATTAAGTAAAGTGCCCCCTCCGTTTTACCAATTTTGATGAAATTTCGACTGTCACATCGCGGTCATATACATACATCAAATAATAAGTTTGATCAAAATCGTTAAAACCGTTTTTGAGTAAATAAAAAAAACATGTGAAAATTATACAAAATTTATTAAGTAAAGTCCCCCCTCCCGTAGATCAATTTTGATGAAATTTTTACAGTCATATCTCGGGCATATAAATACATCAAATACTAAGTTTGATCAAAATCGTTTAAACCGTTTTTGAGTAAATAAAAAAAACACGTGAAAATGATACAAAATTTATTAAGTAAAGTCCCCCCTCCGGTTAATCAATTTTGATGAAATTTTTACAGTCATATTTCGGGCATATAAATAGAACAAATACTCAGTTTAATCAAAATCGTTAGAGCCGTTTTTGAGGAAATCGAAAAAAACTTAAAAAGTTATTAAATAAAGTACCCCCTCCCTTTGAGCAATTTTGCTGTCACAATGAAATGAATGAATCAGCAATGAAATTTTTGCTGTCACATCGCGGGCATATACATACACTAAATACCCAATCTCAGGTTCGCACGGTTTATAGTTTTTGAGCTAGTCTGTTCACACACACACACACACACACACACACACACACACACACACACACACACACACACACACACACACACACACACACACACACACACACACACACACACACACACACACACAGACACACACACACACACACACAGACCATTTCGCGGGACTTGGTTAATTGGACTCAAGGGACCCCAAAACGTCTATTTCCGTTGAAAACCGGAAGTGGAAATTTTTCACGATCGCAATACTTCCACTTACTATATATTTCATATATAGGTAAGTGAAAGTAAAAATCAAATTTTTGTACATTTTACTTAAAAAATGCGAAATTTGTTGAAATAAAAAAACGGCCACCTTTAGGATATTAATTTTTGCATTTTTTTCATCTAAAAATGTCCTAGAATGATCCCCCAAAAGAATCCGCAAGGTGCAAAGACTTCACGGTTAGAAGTCAATCGAGACCTGCCGTGTATGGGGATGCATGGGACGAAGAACGAAGCATGTTGTCAGGCCTGACATTTTTCATCAAATGTAAGTCTTGTGCAAATTTAATTTCTCGGCATGATCGCCCACCCCCAACTTTATACATCGTGCGCATCGTCACCACGATCGTCAGTGTCATCCGCAAAACCCAGCAATGCCATAAAATACTTCTTCCAAATTTCTACTAACATGTTTTGTATCCGTTTTATTAATGTATGTTCCACTTTAAAATTGTAAATTTAAAAAAAAAAATAGAGGTTTCTTTTTTTGTTCATTTCTTCATTAATTCATACAGTCCACTTAGATTTATATATTTAAAGTTTCAACCAGCTACAGATTTTGAGCTCTGACAGTCTGCCGGGGGCCAAAGTCGAACAGGTGTATAGCTTAAGTTTTTGTCTGAGGGGTAATGAAGAACGTCTGTGTATAATAGCCTAAGTCGGGAATTTAGGGTTACAAGGGGATATTATTGTAGCAAAGTGTTAACTTGGGTCACTACTGCCCTCCTAGCAGCAATCCCATGTTTATGTTAGCTGTTCCCCGGTAGTCGGGGGTTAATACGGAATCTAAATCCTGGCTAAGCTGGCAAGTTGTATTAAACCTCTCGGGGCCTCTCTAAGATGGTAAACTGATGGCTTTAGAGTCGGAGCAAACAAAGGGAGTACTGCAACTCCTCAACTTCAGGCCACGGTTAATACTTCAGGTTCTCTAAGTAGTTCATATCCTGCGGGACCACGTGGCAAACACCTCGTAATGGATGAGCGGATTTATTATGCAGCTGGGATAAAATCTGAACTGTTAGGAATTTTTTTATGTTTTTTCTTTCTTTTTCGAAATCTTTTAAAAATTGTTAAACACGTTCACACCACTGTAATTTACGCTCCTCGCCCATTGGCGGCTGTTCAATGCTATTCCAGGGCATTAGACAGGATTGACAATCCAACAATAATAAAATAAACAATAAAAATACTATACTACTAGTTATGTTTATAATACGATAGCAATAATAATTGTTATTAAAAAATCTGGTGCGGTGAGCGCATCGCACAACTTTCACTTACCACTTAAGTAAACAAAAAAAAAAACACGTTGTAGCGAAACATTAATTAAGTAAAGAGCCCCCTCCGTTTAACCAATTTAAAAGAAATTTCGGCTGTAGCATCGCGGTCATATACATACATCAAATACCAAGTTTGATAAAAATCGTTAAAGCCGTTTTTGAGTAAATAAAAAAAAACACGTTATAGAGAAACAACATTTATTAAGTAAAGTGCCCCCTCCGTTTAACCAATTTTGATGAAATTTCGACTGTCACATCGTGGTCATATACATACATCAAATACCGAGTTTGATAAAAATCGTTAAAGCCGGTTTTTAGTAAATAAAAAAAAACTCGTAAAAATAGACAAAATTTAAATAAAGTACCCACGCCCATTAATCAATTTTGACTGTCGCATCACTGGCATATACATACATCAAATAACAAGTTTGATCAAAATCGTTAAAGCCGTTTTTTAGTAAATAAAAAAAAAAAACTCGTAAAAAATAGACAAAATTCTTTAAATAAAGTACCCACTCCCATTAATCAATTTTGATGAAATTTTGACAGTCGCATCGCTGGCATATACATACATCAAATACCAAGTTTGATCAAAATCGTTAAAACCGTTTTTTAGTAAATAAAAAAAAATCGTAAAAAATAGACAAAATTCTTTAAATAAAGTACCCACTCCAATTAATCAATTTTGATGAAATTTTGACTGTCGCATCGCTGGCATATACATACATTAAATACCGAGTTTAATCAAAATCGTTAGAGCCGTTTTTGAAAAAATCGAGAAAAACCTAAAAGTTAGACAAAATTCTTTATATAAAGTACACCCTCCGTTTGACCAATTATGATGAAATTTTTGTTGTCAGATGGTGGGCACATACATACACCAAATACCTAATTTCAGTTTTGTACGGACTATAGTTTTTGAGCTAGTCTGTTCACACACACACACACACACACACACACACACACACACACACACACACAGACCATTTCGCGGGACTTCAACGTGTATTTCCGTCGAAATTTTTCACGATCGCAATACTTTCCTTACTATATATTTCATATATAGGTAAGTGAAAGTAAAAATAAATTTTATCTTTATATATATAAAAATCTCGTGTCCTGATGTTTATCTGAGGTAAACTCAGAAACTACTCAACCGATTTTGATGAAATTTGGCTTTTTATAGTTTTGTCCAACTTAAAAGATAGGTTAGTTGTTATCTCGATTATTGGCCTAAACATTTCTTTTTTTCCAAATTAAATGCTTATTATACTACGATTGAGTTTGATTGTTTATATGTTCTATAAATTTCCAACAGATGGCGGTACCAGTATATTTATTGACACAAAATTTCATTTTCTTTCAATAATTAGGAAGGGTAAGCATGAATCTATTTTTTTCCGGCTTGGACTAGGAATATCCGTGTATTTCCCATGGCAAATTATGTGTCGCCTTTTCACATTATTTCACGTTTGATCAATATGTATTATGGCAAAAGATTATTTGGTACATTTTTCTAAATTTTTATTTTGATTGTACTAAACAATTATATTCTTTGTTAGTTCATTTTACATGTATCATTCATTAACATATTATGGTCATATGTAAGATGTAAACAATAATAACTTGAACACATCTAAATTCTTTACCTAACAATTTTAAATTTGGCATAAAGTTCTATTTTAAATCCCGTTGGTTTTTAGATTAGCTGAAGCGTTTTTATCTTTATCAGTGAATTTTGATTTAGAAAGACTTTAAAAAGGATAGGATATAATTAATTCAACGCATTATAGCTACTCAGCCACAGCAACGCGTTATAATTTGGATAAAAATATATAAAAAACCTGTACCACGACAACTCATGAAGGGTCTTGGGCTCAGCACGGTGTAAGGAAGTACTTTTTCTTGGTCAGCGGTGGTGCAAGGAGGTGATTTGACCGTGTTCACGCTCAACGCCCAGGTTTCCCGTTTAATTATTGTATTAAGGCTGGGTTTGCCCCAGGACGGTCTCATAATCGAACTCTGGCAGAGTATTAAAGATATCCTGAGCCAAGCAAGATTCGAACTCGGGACCTTGTGCACAGCAGCTTAATGCTTTCAATGAACTACCCCGCTCCCCCTCCCCACCCCTCGTTAATTATAAAATTATTCGGTTTTTTTTGTGTGGGGGAATTACGTCACTACCCAAGTGGAACAGACGGTATAGTGTATGAGTTATTAGAGATCTATAGTCTCATACATACAATCTTTAACTGAAGAAGAAAATAAAAATTCAAATTAAAAAAAATAAATACATATGTATATTATATTTCTACAACCGATGAGATGTTATAAAGATCTGTACGTTCCATTACATTTACTTCTTGTATTTTAGTTAATACAGTTAACTAATCATCAATAATTCTGTTGTCAATTTGAAAAAATTCACATAGTATAAAGTCATAAGCGTAAATTATAATTATTATAAGGCGAAATTTAACCCACCATGGTGATATCTCTATATATATAAGAAGCTTTGTCCTGACTGACAGAATCAACGCAGAGCAAAAACTGCTAATGATAGAAACTTGAAGTTCGGAATTTAGATTTTAAAGGCGATGTAGGTAATCACTAAGAAAGGAATTTTGAAAATGTAATCCCTAAGGGGCTTAAAAGGCGAAATTGTCGTAGTAACCTAGTGGAAATCTATTTTTGAGATTATTAATGGCTACTAATTATTTAAATATTAGTGGTAATCAAATTATGCACACAGTGATTCCCATGATTGGGGATGGTGCGTGTTTATTTTGATTTCTTCTCCATCTTTATAAAAGGCTTTGTCCTGACTGATAGAATCAATGCAGAGCAAAAACTACTAATGATAGAAACTTGAAGTTCGAAATTTATATTTTAGGTAACCGCTAAGAAAGGAATTTCTAAAATGTAACCCATAAGGGGTTTAAATGGCGAAATTGTCATGAGTTTATCTCGAAAGCCCTACGGGGCGTCGAACACCATGTTTTAAAGCCAAAAAATGAAGAGTTCACGAAAAGTAAGCAATTTTTTGTTTCGGCGGTTTTAGTGAATTGCGCGTCTCCCTCTCTTCTACCGAGCCGGCAGCTTCCCCCTCCAACATTCTACCTACCGGAAGCTCCGATTCTACTAAATCTCCTTAACATCAGTTAACATAATATGTTAAATCAATACCAAGATAATGATCACAGAATCGATTTTAAAGGCTCGCGGGCAAAGCCGCGTCGGGGAATGCTAGTATAATACAAATAATGCAAACGACGATTTATTACGAATTCAAATGATAAAAATAATTTTTATTTATTCCATTAATTTAAATTATGAATATGATTAACATGGTGCCCTGTCACTAAAATAAACACAGGATATTAAGCATAATATTAATTTCATCACAATTAATTATTCTGTCTGGATTATATATTACTTATAACTCATATTATTTGTAATGCTAAATGCTTATTTCATTAATAGTGATCGGATTTCCTTGTACAAATAAAATTTGAATAAACCTTTTTATCGCACCAGTTAATCATTTATACTGCAAACACGTCTTGTTTGTATTTAATTATAACCGAGCTATTATGTGAGTATTCTTAATTAAAAACAAATAAAGCGAATAAAACCTAGTAGGTCAAATCATCTTTATGGTTGTCTAAAACCTTTTTTTACCAGAATTTAAATAGTTTTAAACTCTGGTAAAGCAAGGATGGCTTTAAATAAGTTTTGTGTTCCAATTCTGGTAGCACTAAGTAAAAAAAAACAATAATGTAAATTTCTAGTCAATGAAAGGAGGGTGATAACTTCTGTGATGCTCAAATCGCACCAGTTCTTATTCTTTGCTAGCTTTATATACCGGTTCCTACGGGAGAATTTCTTTTTTTAAATCTATAAAATATATAGAGTAATTTACTTTTATCGACTCAAACGGTCGATTTCGTAAAAACCAATGTAAAGCGAGATCAAAACGATTTTTATAACAATAAAGAATATACTCAGATATAGGCTACAGTTATACAATTTTAACATGGACAGGTGTTCGCACCTGATATCAAAGAACCACTGAGCGAAATTTGGAGAATTTCGAACAAACGGTATGGATTTTTATAAAGAACAAACAAACAGAATTTCATCTTTATTTATATGGGTCATTCTCCCAATACATACCAATTTATGTCCCAATGAGATCATATTATTTGTGTGAAATTGCTAATAATTCAATCGCATCCAGTGGTTAATAGAAAACCTCAGCTTGTTGTTCAAGGATTTTCGTCTCAGTAACGATTTGTTTATAGGCCTAAATTTAAACTTAAAATGTCAATATCTATCTCCCTCACCTGTCCCAAAGCTCAAGGTGCTGACTTAGATGGCGGAAAAAAGATATGTGTTCTTTTATTTATAACCTAATATTTTTCCATACTTGTTAGAAGGTCTTAATAATTTGGTTTTAGGATATATTGTTATTTTCGAATCATAGAAAAAAGTTATGATCCATAATCTACCTGTCCCATAGATGCAACCTATCTCCCTCTACTTTAGAAACCTTTATTTCATTATAATTCATTGTTGGCAACATTGTAACAGATTCCCGTCTCACCAAGGATAACCTTTTTCACAGAAGTTCTGCTCTAGTTTCCTTGTGAGGGTGCTTTTATCGGTTAAAACAGCGAATGTCGTTTCATCTCCTATCTCCCTCACCCACTGATATTTCCTTAAAGGTGAGTTTGATTCACGTTATATTAAAGTTAACTCGTAGGCTTACAAAGGATTTTAATAACCCATAAATTTTGTTAATAAGAAACTGACATGGAATGGTCTACTTTAATACAGCCTCAAAAACCTATCTCCCTCACTTGTGTGGAATGAGGGAGATAGGAACAAGGTGATGTTTATCGAAATAGGATTCGATAACAAGTCTTGGTAGCAAAAAAAGAAAAAAATAAAAAAAAAATAAAGAGATGTGAGTGAAAAGTGAAATTGATTTTCAGGTTTGTTTTGAGCACTATTAAATAATATTTAGAGATTACAAAGACTTAATGAGTTGACACGTATTGGGCTTGTTTGTTTGTTCTTTTTAGCGCCCCTTTATGCAACTAAGGTTAACTGGACTATGCTATAGTGGGAGTCATAAATTTTGCATAGCCACGTATAGTTAGGATATGGATCTTTAACGAGTACTTGACGCACAGACTGGGGTCCTCTATTTTACCTCCTATCCGAGGGACACTTTTCGCTTACAACTGGCAAACGAAGGGATTAATCGAAAAAAATTATATGACCGAAAATGTTTTCCTTGAAAACCTGAAAAGATTGACACCATTTAGAAACCTCTACAACTATTTTCCTCGTTACAACCGCGGTTTTGAGCTTATAACTAGCAATCGAAGACGAAATGAGTGGTTTGTATATTTTTCCGCTGTAGAGGTTAAGAACAGCTTTAAAATAATGCCATATTCATGAAATTTGATAAATTATTAAGGAAGTTATGGCGCGCCATTAATTCTTCATTTATCCCTGTAATCTGCGCGGTTAATGTAGGATTTTAAAAAAACTTGAAACAATAACAGCATCAAACTGAAATAAATGTACCGCCTCAATAATTTTCATGGGTGAGAGCTCTAGTGCAAAGGCTCACCATACACTACAAGCAAACTGTGCAACTTCAAAGAACCTACTTGTAGTCGTAGTTTATTTGATTATTTAAAATACAAAAAAAAAAAATTAGTATTTTAGAATTAAAGTTAAAATTATTTTATTTTATTTTAGTATTTTAGAATTAATTGAAAATAACGTGTGATTTATTTTATTTTAATTCTAAGCCAGCCCCCCTCCCTTAGAGACCTATAGGAGGATTTTTCTTAACTAATAGTTCCTCCCCAAGGTCATCCGCCCTCGCCATTCGCACCGTAGCAAAATCCTTATAAATCCCAAAGATGGCCGAAGTTGGCGCTGAAAATTTTACCACAGTTCCTCTACTACCAACAGTTACATATTAAACCATTGCGACCGTAACGCAACGTAACGCAAACTTTTTATAAACCAACGAAGTCAAAAAATCATACTTATTTCAGCAACGATTTCTTTCTTCTCTAACTATTGATATTATTCAAACATGTTTAGTCCATAACAGTGTACATATACATGACACACTCCTGATGTATTGGGGAATATTTTATTGTTAATCTTGTACAGAGTAGAAATTTTTTATTATGATGGTAGAAAAGTACGATTTTTACTTTCACTTACCTATATATGAAATATATAGTAAGTGGAATTATTGCGATCGTGAAAAAATTCGACTTCCGGTTTTCAAAGGAAATACACGTTTTGGGGTCCCCTGAGTCGAAATGACCAAGTCCCGCGAAATGGTCTGTGTGTGTGTGTGTGTGTCTCTGTGTGTGTGTGTGTGTGTGTGTGTGTGTGTGTGTGTGTGTGTGTGTGTGTGTGTGTGTGTGTGTGTGTGTGAACAGACTAGCTCAAAAACTATAAACCGTGCGATCCTGAAATTGGGTATTTATTGTAGGTATATGCCCGCGATGTGACAGCATAAATTTCATCAAAATTACTTAAAGGGAGGGGGTACTTTACTTAATAACTTTTTAGGTTTTTTTCGATTTTCTCAAAAACGGCTCTAACGATTTTGATTAAACTGAGTATTTGATCTATTTATATGCCCGAGATATGACCGTAAAAATTTCATCAAAATTGATTAACCGGAGGGGGGACTTTACTTAATAAATTTTGTAACATTTTCACGTGTTTTTTTTATTTACTCTAAATCGGCTGTAACGATTTTGATCAAACTGGGTATTTGATGTATTTATATACCCGAGATATGACTGTAAAAATTTCATCAAAATTGATTAACCGGAGGGGGGACTTTACTTAATAAATTTTGTAACATTTTCACGTGTTTTTTTGATTTTCTCAAAAACGGCTTTAACGATTTTGATTAAACTTAGTATTTGATCTATTTATATGCCCGAGATATGTCTGTAAAGATTTCATCAAAATTGATCAACCGCAGGGGGCACTTTACTTAATAAATTTTGTACCATTTTTACGTGCTTTTTTATTTACTCAAAAACGGCTTTCACGATTGTGACCAAACTGGGTATTTGATGTATGTATATGCCAAATATGTGATAGCCAACATTTCATCAAAATTGATCAACCGGAGGGGGGACTTTACTTAATAAATTTTGTATCATTTTCACGGGGTTTTTTATTTACTCAAAAACGGCTTTAACGATTAATAAAAATAAGATATGAATGTAGAAAAATGTGTGACTTTGGGAAATGATATTTAACAAAACACGTCAATTTCTTATCTAAGTAAGTTGGTAAGTGAAAGTTGTGTGTTGCGCGCACGCACCAGATTTTTTCAATCATCAAAAAGTTCAATTTTACCGGTGCACACACATTTTAATTTTGAACTAGTTAAAAAAATATATTCTTTCCATTGCTCTACAAATATCTAAGTATTCGAAAAACAAGAAAAAATTAGGTTTGGGCTACTTTCATTTTTGAGGTTTTTTCCCAGGTTGGACCACTGTGTGGCGTACCGACAAAAAAAAAATCTGGTGCGTGTTCGCAACACACAACTTTCACTTACCAACTTACTTAGATTAGAAATTATTGCGTTTTGTTAATTGCCACTTCTCAAATGAACAGAACGGCTTTAATTATGAACAATGGTCTGTCATTAAAGGCGGACTCCGCATGCGTGGTCTCAATGAGTTGACTGAATATTTTTCTTTTTTCTCCTCTTGATGTTTTCTTTATTTTTATCATATCTTATATTTAGCCATTTCTTATTTTTAGGCGTAACGAGAGACAGTTAATTTCTCCATGTAAACAAAAACAAAGGTACTTTATAAGAAAGAAAGAAACAAACAAAAAAGACCCCCCCCCCCAAAAAAAAAAGCCCCCTCAGAACATTTTAATAATGATAAAGCCTACCTGATATTAAAGAAAAACTAATTTTCATTAAACATGACGAATTTGATAAAAATCGTTAAAGCCGTTTTTGAGATAATCGAAAGAAAGGTAAAAATTGGAAAAAAAGTCATGAAATAAAGTGCCAACTCAGTTGGACCAATTTTGAAAAAATGTTGGCTTTTACATATTTGGTATATACATACATCAAATACCCAGTTTCTTCAAAATCGTTAAAGCCGTTTTTGAGTAAATAAAAAAAACACACTAAAAAATGATACAAAATTTATTCAGTTAAGTCCCCCCTCCGGTTAATCAATTTTGATGAAAATTTTACAGTCACATCTCGGGCATATAAATAGATTAAATATTCAGTTTAATCAAAATCGTTAGAGCCGTTTTTGAGAAAATCGAAAAAAACTTAAAAAGTTATTAAGTAAAGTACCCCCTCCCTTTGAGCAATTTTGATGAAATTTTTGTTGTCACATCGCGGGCGCATACATACACTAAATACCCAATTTCAGGTTCCCACACCTTTTAGTTTTTGAGCTAGTCTGTTCACACACACACACACACAGACCATTTCGCGGGACTTGGTCATTTCGACTCAGGGGGCCCCAAACGTGTATTTCCGTTGAAAACCGGAAGTCGAAATTTTTCACGATCGCAATACTTCCACTTACTATATATTTCATATATAGGTAAGTGAAAGTAAAAAAACCCCGTGAAAATGATACAAAATTTATTAAGTAAAGTCCCCCCTCCCGTAGATCAATTTTGATGACATTTTTACAGTCATATCTCGGGCATATAAGTACATCAAATACCAAGTTTGATCAAAATCGTTAAAACCGTTTTTGAGTAAATTAATAAAACACGTGAAAATGATACAAAATTTATTAAGTAAAGTCCCCCCTCCAGTAGATCAATTTTGATGAAATTTTTACAGTCATATCTCGGGCATATAAATACATCAAATACCAAGTTTGATCAAAATCGTTAAAACTGTTTTTGAGTAAATAAAAAAAACACGTGAAAATGATACAAAATTTATTAAGTAAAGTCCCCCCTCCGGTTGATCAATTGTGATGAAATGTTGGTTATCACATCTCTGTCATATAAATACATCAAATACCAAGTTTGATCAAAATCGTTAAAACCGTTTTTGAGTAAATAAAAAAAACATGTGAAAATGATACAAAATTTATTAAGTAAAGTCCCCCCTCCGGTTGATCAATTTTGATGAAATTTTTACAGTCATATTTCAGGCATATAAATAGATCAAATACTCAGTTTAATCAAAATCGTTAGAGCCGTTTTTGAAAATCGAAAAAAACTTAAAAAGTTATTAAATAAAGTACCCCCTCCCTTTGAGCAAATTTGATGAAATTTTTGCTGTCACATCGCGGGCTTATACATACTCTAAATACCCAATTTCAGGTTCGCACGGTTTATAGTTTTTGAGCTAGTCTGTTCACACACACACACACAGACACACAGACAGACACACAGACACACAGACACACACACACACAGACCATTTCGCGGGACTTGGTTATTTTGACTCAGGGGATCCCAAAACGTGTATTTCCGTTGAAAACCGGAAGTCGAAAATTTTCACGATCGCAATACTTCCACTTACTATATATTTCATATATAGGTAAGTGAAAGTAAAAAGGCCTTGAGAAATAATGTATGTATGTATATGTATCTACGGAGGCATTTTTTGTAAACCCCATTAGCAGTCTATCTTTTAACACTTAAAAGAAGAAAAAAATCTTTGGAAAATGTAATTTTTTCGCAATGAAATTAGAACATTGAAATTTGAATGAAATGGGAGAATGACAAATATATATTTGTTTTTCTATTTTTTTTTTTTTTAATCTCTAATAATTTTAATTATATATTGATAAAGTTATCATATGCATCTAAAATTTTAAGACAAACATTGTCTTAAAGTCGGTTAAAGCAATCCAAAGGCGAATCAAAAACTCGTTTATAACGAAACCATCTGAGCCATCCACGGGTAGTAGTGTACCAGCGGAACTAATGAGAAAAGTAAGTTGACGGTAAAATATTGATTCGTCAACAAGTTGAAACCGATTCGAGTGCTATCGAAAACTTTTGATTAGGTCGCTATCGAACAAACTCTAGTCCAGGTGAAGTCGAGTCTCAAGTTGTTGGCCCCCAGGGACTTGAGACTTGGCCGGTCAGCAAGTCCGGGGGAAGATGAGGATGTTGTTGAGCTCTAGTTTGCATCGAAAGCACTTTGACCAGAATGAAAGTTATATCTTAAATTAGGAGAAAGTGTAGCTTTCTTCTCATTTATGATTCCTATTTATAAAGATTCCCGGACCTGGCATTTCTTTTTTCTTCTCATAAAATTATATGAAAATTAAATAACCATTGTTAGATTGATTAATAGTCAGGATTTTCAGTTAAAATTATTTTTATTTTGAAAAGCTTATGTTTCGATCCCTCTGGTGGATCATTATCAGGGCTTCTGAGTTCAGAGTAATATAAATACTCTGGATTCAGAAGACGTTGGCTTTTCAAAATTAAAATAATTTTAACTGCAAATACTTACGATGAAACAACCAATCATAAAGAATAACAGTTCCCTACTTCTCACCTATTTAAATAATAATTATTTAATAATAATAAATAACTAATTTTCAACAAAAATTAAATTTAAGTAATGTTTCGAGGCCTGGATGCTGAAGAGAAAGTATCGTCACGCCTAAATTGGCCCTACTACGATTGACCCCACTACTAGCTTAATGATAAAAAAAGTCTTAATGGGAGTTAAAAATCCTTGGCTATGCCGTCCCTCGGATAGGACGTAAAATGGAGGTCCCGAGCCTGTGCGATGTCAGGTACTCTTTAAAGATCACTATCCTAACTATACGCGGATAGGTAAAATTTAGGACTCCAGCTGTAGCGTCGTCCAGATAGCCTCAGTAGCTCAAAGGGACGTTGAACAAACAATGATACAAACCTGATATGGAGATGGATATGAAAGAAGACCGTGATCGATGTCCAGCAGTGGTCAACTTTCTTCTTATAATAAAGTTATTAAAAATCATATTATAACAATTCCGAAATAATAAAAAAGTAAAAATTTTACAAGATTCTACAAGAAATAGAAACGAAAAAAGGTCAAGAGACAACCTCATATCTTTTATATATGGGTCATTATCGGAAGATGCGTAGATTTCACTTGCTAAAATTTCATTATTGAAAAGTTATTATTTCGGGCCGAATAAAATCATACGGGTGAGTAAGGTAGTAGTAAACTTTTAGAAGTGAAAACAAAAACGAGTATATTTTAAAGAAATACAATCTAAAAAAAGAATAGAAATACAATAAAAACAATTTCAAATTTAAAAATATGAAATTCCAGGCGCGTATAGCCAAAAGGAAGCTTGTTATTAGAATTAGGTTAGGTTACAGTTACATACTTTTGGTCATAGTTTAGGAATTGTCACCTTTACATTCAAAAGCATTTTCAAATTCTTTTGAGAATTCAAAGAATGGAGGTATTCGCTCCCTCATTTAAGAAATTTGTGGAAAAAGTGAGGGAGTGAAGTTTTCAAAGTTTTTATTATTTTTTAATCACTGTAAGTAGGTTAAAGTTGAAAAAGACAGCAGAATCGAAAACCATGACCATTTTCCATCGAAAAACAATAGTTGAGTGGAAAAATTGCTTGGAAACTCACCAGTTTTTTTGAAGTGAGGGAGTGAAGTAGCTATTGACCACAGCATAGATTTCCCTTAATCACCTAAATCTCACAGCGGAGGCAAGCCATCGCAGCCCCTGGTCGCCAGTCAAAACGATTCTAGGGTCTTCCCTCAACCGATTCTTTCCACCCCGGGCTTTGAGCCATGTTCCTCTCAACGCTCAGACCATCCAACATTTGATGTGAGGGAGTGAAGTGATAATGTCTGGCATACCTTTTTTATTTTATTAATTGTTATTGGTAACAATAAATGGCACCGCTTATTTTTTCATCAAATCTTGAAGTAATAACTGACTCAACCAATTAATCAATTTAATCAAACACTCAATCGTTGAAAGAATACGAATTTTTAAAGAAGCTTGCCTGGGAGTCGGACAAGGTGAGGGAGTGAAAAAACAATTACTTTTATTTTTTTTTTGACCAATTATAAATTTAGTTTGGAGCTAAAACATAGCCTCCATAGAACAATAAAAGGAGTGAAATAGTTCCTATTTTTTTCTAGTAACTAGCTCTCATTTCAATAGTTGAAAATGGACCGGACGTACGATTTACATATTTTCAGATAATGACCCATATAAATATCTCGTGTCCAGATGTTTGTCGGAGGTAAAATCAGAAACTACTTGACCGATTTTGATGAAATTTGTCTCATTGTGTGTAGTTTTCTCCAACTTAAAAGATAGGATAGTAATAATTATCTTGATAATTGACCCCAATATTTCATTTATTGCAAATTGAATGCTAATTATACTACAATTGAGTGTGATTATTTGCAAGTTTTATAAATTTCCAACAGATGCTGACTTTGTTTGGAGCCACCCTTACCGCTCGCTGTCTGAATTTGGTTGCTGCAGACCTTATGGTTCGCCCAGTGCACCGACTGTTTCACTGTACCCCCCCCCCCCCTAATTATATATATATATATATATATATATATATATATATATATATATATATATATATATATATATATGAGCATATATACATATGTATAAATATTCACATACACACACACACACACCTATACTCATACTATATATAGGGAGTAGTAAAGCCGCGTATAGAGGGATGAGGACGGTTTGGAGCAGTGCCCAGACGCATTAAGTTGCTTAGTGCCGGAAGGGGCTGCCAACATTGAGGGGGGGCCGATAAAGCTTAAGCTCCGCGATAATTCGGGGCCAGCCTTCTTTGCTTTAGTACCTTCGATAATTGCTCTCCTTAAACGGGATTTCATCCTATTTATTTTGTATAATATTTTAAAGGAAAATAATAAATATAAATATCGTCCAAGAATAACCAAGAACGGTTGGTTATGTGCAGCAGATATTTTCTTTAAAGTCTCTCATCAACTGAAATTCTTATAAGAATATTGCGATACGTCCAGTTCTCCATGCCACTACACCCTTTAGTTTGACCAGGACAATATTTAAATAATATGCATTTATTCTTTAAAGTTTGACCATGTACGAGGTTTTTCAACTGCCAAGCTTTCACCCATCTTGCTGTTGGCTTCTTCAGGGCCAATACAAGAATGAGAGTGGAGAAGGGGATCACTAACTTATAATCTTCCCGAGGTGTCTTTTACGTAGGGGATATCAGTACAATAGTTAGTTTGATGTAGTTTTTTGTAAATGTTATGACTATTTTTCCCGAGGTGCCTTTTACGTAGGGGATGAGAGTACCATAGTTAGGATTGACAACTACCACCACAGATCCATCAGAGAGGCTATAGAAATTATAAAACAATCAACCAATACAAGCAAAGAAGACGGATACAGACTTTTTTTTTTTATTGGTCCTCCTCTTCCTCGCTTCTTAGGCTATGCGGGGTTTCCCGGTGCCGGGGAAAGGGTGGAGGATTGATGCCGAGTATTATTAAATTTCCACTGGCTCCGGGTTTTGAACTTGCTATCTTTCGGTTCTCAATCATACCTCGCCATTAGCAACGCGTATTTTCTGACGCGTTTACCCACTCGGCCATCCCGCCACCCCAAAAATAAAAATCTGGTGCGTGCGCGCAACACACAACTTTAACTTACCAACTTACTTAGATAAGAAATTGACGTGTTTTGTTAAATATCATTTCCCAAAGTCACACATTTTTCTACATTCATATCTTATTTTTATTAATCGTTAAAGCCGTTTTTGAGTAAATAAAAAACCCCGTGAAAATGATACAAAATTTATTAAGTGAAGTCCCCCCTTCGGTTGATCAATTTTGATGAAATGTTGGCTATCACATATTTGCATATACATACATCAAATACCCAGTTTGGTCACAATCGAGAAAGCCGTTTTTGAGTAAATAAAAAAAGCACGTAAAAATGGTACAAAATTTATTAAGTAAAGTGCCCCCTGTGGTTGATCAATTTTGATGAAATTGAATGAAATGAACACACACACACACACACACACACACACACACACACACACACACACACACACACACACACACACACACACACACACACACACACACACACACACACACACACACACACACACACACACACACACACACACACACACACACACACACACACACACACACACACACACACACACACACACACACACACACACACACTCACACACACACACACACACACACACACACACAGACACACACACACACAGACCATTTCGCGGGACTTGGTCATTTCGACTCAGGGGACCCCAAAACGTGTATTTCCGTTGAAAACCGAAGTCGATTTTTTTCACGATCGCAATACTTCCACTTACTGTATATTTCATTTATAGGTAAGTGAAAGTAAAAAATAGGAGTTTAGCACTCCCTTTGACAAGGATGGAATACAGACGGATAAAGACTTAGCAAAAACTGGTAACCTGCACTAAACAACATTCGACAACACAACGTATTTCAGAGAGCTGACGACATCCCCCCTCCCCTACCCCTTCCAGGTCAGGTGACCACGCCCCCGCACCCGACGGAAGATTATAAGTTACTGATCCCTTCTCCAAACTCATTCTTGTATTGGCCCTGAAGAAGCCCACTGCAAGATGGGTGAAAGCTTGGCAGTTAAATAACCTGTTACATGGTCAAACTCTGAAGAAGAAATGCATATTTCTTCCATGGAAGCCTAAAACAACAATATTTAAATAAGTGGTAGGTAGGCCTAGGCCAATCATTTCTCTTCTAAAAATAAATTTAAAAACTTTCATGTTATTATGACAAGAAAACTAATCTAATCAATATATATATATATATATATATATATATATATATATATATATATATATATGTGTGTGTGTGTGTGTGTGTGCGTGTGTGTATATATACATCTCGTATATAAGCGGTAAGGGTGACTCCAAACAAAATCAGCTTATTGTCCCCTTTCGACTTGTTTTGTGACAGACTCCACGTGCTGAAGTGCGGTTTTGCGGGGCAAAACTAAAAAAAATTATCTAAAAGATTTTCGTCTCTAGGTATGATTAATTATTTTATTCAATCTGCTCTTACAAATTTTTCATTATGCATGTATCTCTTAAGACTTTGCCTGACTTTGGCGTTCGTACCTTATCGCGTTCATCGTAGGAAGTGAAAGACATCAAAATGGCTAGTATGGGGTTCCTTGAAACAAGGGCGTTCGGGGGCACAATGAAACGTTTCATGGAGTCCCACGAGTATTTCATTGTGCAATAAGCAGTCGTTTTTTTTTTTTTTTTTTTTTTTCATTTTCATACAGAATGGTGCGAAATCTTGAACACCAAAAACACTCTATTAATTTATGACAGCTTTACTCTGTGACTCTATCCTATAGCTGGAGAGCGAAAAGCCGACAGGAATCCGAATAAAGTTTTTTCGTTAATTTTAGTGTTGTTTTTTTTTTTTTTTCAGTTGTTTCAAAGTAACTCTTGCACAAATTAAATACACCAACAGAAAAATGACATCTCATAATGTGCCCTGCTATCATTAGCCCTGACAATGATATCACGTTCTGATTGGAATTAGTGTTATTTTTCTGTTGGTGTATTTAATTTATTCAAATAATCCTAGAAAAGGAAAACATTTTATTAACTTGATTAATTACTTACTTCCTTGGCGAGGAAGAACACTAAAAGGACAGATAAATATTCCACTTTTCTCATTTACGGTACCTCTTCATGATATTGTTATTTTAAATAATTTGGACACATACCTGAAACAAACACAAGAATATTACTAACATAACTAGAAATGGCAAAAAAATATAAATGCTTCAAAATAGTTGACAATGTTAGTGTTATGGTCAATCTAAACCAAAAACAGCAGAGGGGTGGAAGTCAAGAAGCTTTAAAGTCAAATCTAAGCGCAGATTGTAAAGAAATTTCTGGATGCTTCGAAGACCGACGATCTTCCTTGTGTGCAGAACTAGTGATAAGTTGTGATATTATCTGGGAGCATGTTGTATATTTAGAGGTGTTCTGTTATAAACATTGTACGTTAGATTAATTAGTTATTAGTAGTTTATTGGACAGTAGATGTAATTATAAATAATATATTTAATGAATTGTAGCTTTTAAGAATTCGTATGTGGGAAAGTGCCCTATTATAGGATCCTTTTTTTAAAGTATTAAGTAATAATTAATATTTAATTGGTAGGCCCTAAATTGCTTAGACAATTCAAAAAATGTTTTTGTACATTAAGCAGTAGTAGTAGACCACATCAAATATGAAAAACATCCCATATCTCCTTTTTGAAATTTGTAATCATAGTTAATGTTAGAAAAATAAAATTTTTACCTTTTTAAAATAGGCTCAAACACAAATTGTAGAATAATAAAATAATGCTTTTTGAAGGATGGAGATGTTTATCGAATTATTAGCTGAAAAATAATTTTAAAACGTTTCTTTTAATTCTTTTTTTTTTTTTTTTTTTCGTTAAATTATTATATATAATGGATTCTTCAATGTAGCGGGCGGCCCTTTAGGCAACTTCTATCCAGCAATTAACCTCCGTAATAAAAATAAATCCAGAATAAAATTATTTTGAATCATGGTTCATTAGTTTTTAGCCATCATTTCTTCACCCTGCATCTTATGCAGCATCACTGTGATACACTTCATGTTTACTATAATCTACCAGTAGACAAACGTTGCAAGGCTCCAACCAGACAAAGCTCCAGGCATCTGATAAATCTTTGCAGTTCTACATTAAAAAGAACCGCATATTATTTAGTCGGCATTTAGTCTGTAAATCGTGGTACATCTTTTGGCAAATGTCTCCTACTGCAATGTAAGGGCCAACACAATTCTTCAATGCGAGCGATAGTTTATTTTAACATATTTGTTAATTACATAATGTATATACATTGCTATGCTTCTTAAAATATAGTCATTACCGGTAACCGAAAGAATATCTACATTTCCCAAGAAATGGACACTAATAATCCACCATTACCGTATCGGAGTTGTCGAATTAGCAACTTTTATTTCTTGGTATGTGAATAAGTATCTATGA
Source organism: Aelia acuminata (assembly GCA_911387785.2). Classification (NCBI taxonomy): domain Eukaryota; kingdom Metazoa; phylum Arthropoda; class Insecta; order Hemiptera; family Pentatomidae; genus Aelia; species Aelia acuminata. The sequence goes on from OU426982.1 coordinate 136,430,541, forward strand.
AAACCCTTATTCCATTGTTATGTAAATTAATTTTTACAGGGTGAAGTTTACATGTCTGCTAGACTTAAGCGGCTCAGGAAAATAAAACAATAGAATTACTTTTAAAACAAAAGTTCTTATTATAATTAGATGGATATTACTAAAATGATTCAGTATAAATCTGATTGTAAATATCAATTGAATCCTCTTTACGTTACAAATGCAAAATGTAGCTAAGGTGAATAAATCACATCTTGAATGAATTATCAGTATGTCCAATATTTTTTGACGGGTTTTTATTTATTTTATGTTTTAAACAATAAATACAAGGAAATACGATTATAGCTCAAGATATAAGATCCATTTTTGTTCTCTGTAAGATAACGACTTGAAAATGGTTCGCTTTAACATTTAACGAGCCCATCATCATAATGTTCTCATAATAACCACAAGCCGGTCAGATAATAACCATTTAGCCATCAAAGGGGTCGTAATAATAATTCTTCTCAACAAATTTGAGGTTTAATGGGACCTCCGAATAAATACGAATTTAATTCCCGAGCGAAATTGAAAGTTTTAATAATAACTTGGCAAGCTATCCAAGATATTGAAATACTTGGCATTCCAATAAAGAACTCTAATCCAAAAATATAACAGCTTAGTCAACGTCAATTAATTTTTTTTTTTCATGATACATTATCGGGTTTTAAAAAGGAATTATGTTAGGTCATTCCATGCAACAATTTTAAAGATCAATCATTCCAAAACCCATTTTAAAGACGAAATTAGAGGTGTGTAATGGTCAACTGTTTTCTTTACGATAGGATGATTAATTATCAAGAGTTTTAGTCAAAACATTTTTTATTTGGAGAGCCAACGTTTCGACCCCAAACTTTTTTTTTTTTTTTTTTTTCTTTTTTTTTTTTTTTTTCGTTACCCCTACCTGGCCATGTGTGGCATACGGGGGGTTACTCTACAGGTGTAACCAACCTATCCTAACCATGGTGGGAGGGTCGAGATTTATTCCGTGGGGTCTCCACGAAATAAAAGTCAACCCTCCCAGGGCGGATTCAAACCGCCGCCGTTCGGCTCGAGCGTGCAACAACGGGTCGCGCTCCTACACGCTCGACTATCCCGGCCCATCTTTCGATCCCAAACTATAACAATAACTCTATAGCGATCCCAACCGCAGTAAAAAACAAGCAAGCAGTAAAAAAACTAGACTGTTGATGAAATTTGGTCCCCTAAAAAATAAATAAGCAATAATGAATAGAAAAGTACTGAGAATTTTTACATTTTGCATTACAGATACATTATAACTAGAGCTCGGATTCCCCTGCAATTGCATCTTTCTTTTGGAAAGTCAGAATAGAGCGTACTCAAGTTACTCCGAATCAAGCCAAAGGGAATGTTTTAATGAAGTTTTATACTGCACGAAATTGCACGTTTTGGGGTTTACTGCACGAAATTGCACGTTTTGAATTTTTATTGTACGAAATTGCATCATTTGATATTTTGAAGAAAAAATATATTACAAATTGTAATTTTCTTTAATACACATCAAAACAATAGTGGAAAAATAAATGTGACTCATCATAGAAAAAATATAAAGGGAACTTGGGAGATGTAAACCAACACAAACCTCCGATTTCCCAGAAATGAGGGTTCAGTGGTTCCTGGATGTTTACATTTTGTTTCTCAATTCCCAACGTTTTGTCAGTATCAAACTATCTTCAGACGAGTATATTGTTACTAAAAATGCCTAAAATGGAAGCAAGTCGAAAACTGCGGGATGGATTGAAAAATATCCTGAACTCAATACGGATGATTGGCTAGTGTTCTGTAAATCTTGTGATAAAAAATTGGATGTGGGAGGAAATCACAAATTGATACCCGCTGTAGCACGAGTAAGTACCTTTTTTTTTAACCCTAGAACGGTAACAGGAGTATTGCGTGTCACCAGAGTGATTTAAAAATAAGCCTATGCACCGGATATTGCATCTAGTGATTCCATAATTTGAGTAGTATCTTTTCTTTTTTAAGATCTTCCTATTTCCAATATATGTAATTACAGCTCACATGCGATGTATTTTCTCTGTAATCCACATCTTGCTGTTACTATTTTAAGTAAATATTTTATGTTCCGATTTTTTTACCGGATTTTTTTTCAAAAACATATCAATAGTATTATAAAAAAGATCTAAAATTCAGTAATTATACCAAAATCTATACCAAAACCAATATTATAAAAATAATCTGTAAAAATAAAAGAGTTTCTATTTCAATTTACTCTCAACTACTTAATTTTTTCCAAAGTAGCTAGTTTTTTTTAGTATTTTAGTTCACAAAAATAATTTAATGCCTGATTTTGCCTAAGCAACACATTTTTATTGCATGTTTTTGCACGTTTTAAAGTTTTTTGCACGTTTTTAACTTTTTATTGCACGTTTTCAAATTTATACTGTACGGAATTCCGAGCTTTAATTATAACTTATGGAGATTTACAAATGTCGAAAAATGTGACGTTTGCATATTATCGAAACCCGTCGATCTCTAATCTATGTAAGTTCGTAAGTGAAAGCCGTGTGTTGCAAATAAAAAGAAAAATAAGAAATGAATGTTGAAAAATGTGTGACTTTGAGACAATTAACAAAACACGTCAGTTTCTAATCTAAGTAAGTTGGTAAGTGAAAGTTGTGTGTTGTGCACACGCACCACAATTTTTATTTTGAAAAGCCAACGATTCAATTCCTACATGTGGATATTCATTAGAGCTTGTTGAGTTTTTGATTCAGAGCAGAATTCATAGAGGAAACGGTTTGTTGAAGTTTTATTTGAGTATTTTTTCAATTCATGACGTATATTTTCGCAAATGTTTTACCGTTCTATTGGGAAAAAACACTCGTTAAGTTTTTAATTTGAATTTACTTATTACAAAGAAGAAAAAAAATGCTATCGATGAGGTAAGTTCCGAGAAAAGGTATATTGAAAGTGAAAAAATACATTTCAAGAGAAGCAGATTGAAAGTTCGAATTTCAAATGAAAAGGCTTAAGTTATTTGTTTCTCAGGAAATACTTGCTTATTTATTTATTTTTTTTCCATTTCTCTTTTCTTTGAGCTGATTAATTTATTACAAAACATATTTTAGCTATATTATTGATAATCTGTTTCAGTATTTTTTGATATATTATTTTGAAAATTTCAAACACTTTTACAACTTAATTTAAAAAAAAACACACTTCTAGTGCTTAGAATTTCATAGAGTTTTCACCAAACGATCAAGAAAGACTTTTGAACTGTTTAATCACCTGAATAGATTGAACCAACTTGAATCGTTATTTCGTAACTTTTTACATTTTTATCACCAAATTATGAACACTTCTTGTTCATAAACTATTTTTTTTTTTTTAACATCCTTCCCTTACACGCCATCCAAGCTATACGGATTTTTTTCGGGCTAGGGAAGTGGGTGTGGGATTAATGCGAAGTATTATTAAATGTCCCCTCACTCCGGATTTTGAACCTGCTATCTTCGGGTTCTCACTCATATGTTGGTTTTCAAGAGCAACGCGTTAACAAATACGACTCGCCCATTCTGCCTCCCTTGACAATTCAAACTTTAATAATAATGATTATTATAACAACAATATGTAGGGTGAACCGTACAGTTATTGGCACCCTTAAGACTACATTTCTGTGGTTAAATTAAAAAAAAATACTTTTTATAAAGTGATCAAATAGAAACTTCCTACAGCTCCTCATTATCTATCCTCATAAAGACTCAAGAGGTTTTTTGGGTCAAAAGTTCAATAGTTTTACAATATGGCAATATTTATTGTTAAAAGTGCCAAACCTAGTTATTGGCACCCTGTGGATTTAATTGTGAAATCTTCCCTACGGTTAGTTTGTTAAAGTCTTACTTCATAGATGACTTAGAGGACCCATCGAACTCATGTATAACTTATATTAAAATTAGTACTTGTTTACCTATTTCTTTAAGTTAAAGTTGGGGTGCCAATAACTGTATGGTTTACCCTATTGTATCACCAACGTAATTCACACCTGCTTAACTTCGCTTCACGACCCATTTTTTTTAAATTGCCCTCCTCAGAAATTTTCTGGATTTCCTGAAGCTTGCAGGCGACAAATTCGTACAAGGAAATTTCGACTGACAAGTGCTCGGATGTCGGAAGCTGTTTAGTTAGTCAACCTGGCGGTTCCAGATGTCAAGCCGGATCAGGTTACATGCTGTAGGAACCAGCATTAGCTACTCTGTACCCTAATGGATTGCTTAATTAATGATTTCTGTTCAACTGCTTTGGAATGGTGTTAATGTGCATCGAATGACATTGTCTCATACAAACAGTTAATATTTATCCTGATATCCGATGTAATACTTGGGTGGGTATTACCAGAAATGATACTGAATTTACTGAAGGTATATATGGGAGATTCTAAAATTATGTTGGTATTTGTGTCACAACGTGATAAATCGACAACCTTCTGAAGGATTATTAAATTTTTTTTTGATATTTATAACCTCATTGGTAGTGTTAAAGCCCGGATAAAAGTTTATTTTATTTTTAATTTTAGATTATAATTTAAATTTATGTCAACATAAAGTAGTTATATTTTATTTAAAAATAATTTTAATTTCAATAATGTTTATTTAACAATAGAATGTAAATAAGCGCATTGTTTATAACACCAGGTGGTGTTAGTTAGTTAGTTAAAAAACAGCTGAAGACGTGCTTTCCAGTCTCGAGAAAACAGATTAAGTGTTATGTTCAATAGTGCACAAAGTAAACTTTCATGCATCTTCTCAATTTTTTTATTGGAAGACCACCAGAGAGCCAACCCTACCACCGGGCCCGGCTTTCATTTATCGCCCTGGCGACCTCCATTTAAACATCGGTCTACAGCAAAAGGTTTATTTTTGTAATTTGAAGACACTAAGTTTTTATTTTTATTTTGTTTAAATAGAAACACTTCTTTAGAAAACATAAAACAACTTAGTTACATTTGTTTATCTATTTTAGTTTACTTTAGGTTAAAAATCACAGTTTTTTTTTTGTATTGGTTAAATTTAGATAAACTATACATAAGTTTTCTTTTCTTTTCTTCTTTACTTTGTGGAGGAATTTTTCTTTGTTATTGTTCTATTAATATTCATACATTTTATTTTGTTTTGTGTGCAACAACAAATGTTTTTCTAAACTCATTAATCAATTTCAGTGATATTAATTTTTTTTTCAATTGAATATTGAACATATGATTAAGCAACAAAACAGAGTTATTATTTACATAGGAAAATAATGAATCAGCGAATATTAGGTGTGAAGGATAGTATTTGAATTAATAATAATACCCCTTCCCCTACAGGTAGTGAACACTGTTATCTAATTTTCAAGAGCCTAAAGAAAGGATAACATTCGCTAAAATCAATAACATTGCTCACTTGCTCTTTGTCACTCCCAATTTTGTCATAAAGTAGAGGTCAGCGAACTTACAGGATGCAAAATAAAATTGAGCCATGACTCTAAAGGGTACAGGGAAATTACCACAACAGCTTTTCCCTTTGTCACACAGTTGTGAGGTCACTCCCTAGCTAGTTTTTTATATACCCACCAATCCCTAAGAAAAGGAAATTTCGTGTTGAGAACATATGGGGTAACTTTTTTATGGACAGGACTATACGTCGAATCATATCTTTTTTCCTAAATTTACTTCAGTTGCTTACAGGACTGGGAGTAAGATGTAAAGCTAAAAAATATTTTTATAGTGAGTCACTCCCTATATCTTATCAACATGACTGTGATTTATATTTTATCACAGCTTAATAGACCTTTCGAATCTCTTCACAGCCATAACTTCTCTCAATAATTTTTGTACTAGTTTTGCCAAAAATTGATGATAAATGACCGATTCGTACCTCCCTGACCTGTCACTCCGTAGCCTGTACTGATTTCGTTTTTAGCTAGGGAGTGACAATGTTGGTCAGGGAGAGACTTATGATAAACTATGTAACTTGGTTTTGTTGAGTACTAATCATTGTTAGTTCAGAAAGTTAGTTTTCGATTAAGCATGCTCATATATCTTAAAGCTCCCCTCCCCCCGAACCGCCAAATTTTAAGTTTCAATTGTTAGCTTTTAGTTCTTTAGCTATTTTGATTGTAGGAGTCGAACTCATTCTACCCAAATAAGGACGAGACTGATTTTAGACGAAACGATACTTTGAATATATAATTTGAAGAATTCTTTTTTAAAAGATTTAAATTAATATACAGATGTCATATGTTACATTTTGTCTCTCCCTAGAACATTACTTTCTTCAAAAATCATTATCTCGGAAACTATGAATATGAGTGTGTGCACACGTCACATCATTGTTAAGGAGCAAGTGACCATGCCATCTGCAAACAGAAAAATAAGAAAACATGACTTAAAAATTCCAACAAAAAATAAGAGCCAAACCAAAACCACCATTATTTTAGATGTTAAATACCTTATGGTAAATACATGTTTACTTCCTATGCTAGTGTTTATTCAAAACACGAGTTCTGTGCAAAACATTCAAAGGATTTTCAGAAACAACATAAAAAGGAGGAAATTTGGTAAAGTTAATGCAACATATGGTTATAGGTGTGTAATTGTCAGCGGGTTTCTTGTCTTGTTGAGTCTAGATAATTACAGAGACTCCGTAGTACAGAGACATGGTGAGTGTCTGTATTAATCTGACGAAGATCCACAAGTTTGGATCGAAACGTTGGCTCTCCAAACAAAGAAAAACAGACTGAAAATCGTAACTATAAATCATCCAACACATATTTACATATTTTATTGACTCAGAGTAATTTTAATAATAATTTAATAAAATTACGTTTCAAGATACAATATCATCAAATAAATCATTTATTTGGGGGTCACCTGTGGTGTAGTGGTTGGCAAAGAAACTTACAATTGTAAAAGTCGCGGGTTCGCGTCCCGAGGTGGCCCTAAGATTTTTTATGGGGAGTAAAAATCCTTTTCTATGCCGTCTTTCGGATAGGACGTCAAATGGGAGGTCCCGAGCTTGTACGAAGTCAGGTCCTCGTTAAAGATACCTATCCTAATTATACCTGGATAGGCAAAATTTACGACTCCCACTGTAGCTTCGTCCGATAAGCCTTAGTGGCTTGAAGTGACGTTGAACAAACAAACAAACAAACCTCTAGCAATAGAAGAACACATCGTCTATTTACAGAAATATTTACCTTATTCCCCAATTGGAAGAAAATAAAAAATTACAAATTAAAACAAGGCTATATAGTACAAAATGACTGCTATTATACTATTCTACCCCCACATACTATCGATAATCTCCACTATCGATAGCTTTATGCCCGATAGTATTGAAACTATCACATCCCTAATAACGTTCTGTTCTCAATCCCGTAGGTTTTTAAATTTTACCTCTAACAGTGAATATTGATTTGACTTTATTAAAAAGATTAGGATAATATTAGTAAAACGCATTATAGCTACTGAGCTGTCTGTATTTTAGTTCAGGTGATGAAACTCATCAAACCAAATCATTTGGATTTAGATTATATATTGGCATCAGCTAAAAGTTATTTCCGGGAAATATTCTTGTAATAATCTGGAATAATATAACAGTGGATCACGAAGTGGGTCAGATATAGCCACTTGATATAAGCTGGATAAGCCCTTGGGTATGGCGAGCTTAGCCCCGAATGGGTAGTGTAGTGGTTAACATTAAAACTTACAATTCTAAAGGTCGCGGGTTCGCGTCCCGAGGTGACCCTAGGATTTTTTAATGGGAGTAAGAAATCCTTGTATATGCCGTCAATCGGAGAGGACTTAAAATGGATTTATTTGCTTAACATAACCCCCTATACTTTTATAGTTGCAGACTTTGTCGAAAATTTTCTTATTTTGTCTCTCAAAACTCATTCAGACCATGTGCCAATAGAACTTCA